>JAODAL010020609.1:0-68986 GCA_025379985.1 Phyllomedusa bahiana | reverse complement strand
TTTTTTTATTTTTTTTTTTTTTCATTCCCCCAATATTATGGATCTTTTTATACAATCGGTACAACTTCTGGTACTCTTATCATTTGATTTCGGCCATGTACTGTTGAATTTTCCCGATTGCATTAGAAAACCCATAGGAGCGTTCCTCGCTTTTCCTATTGGCCCAAAAAACCGCGCCTCTTTTAAAGTTTGCCAATCACAGAGCTCGCTGGGAAATTTTCCCTTTCCCCATAGACTCTATGAGAAAGTAGCTCGCGCTTGATTGGCTAAGCTGGACGAGCCCCCGGTTAGCTAAAACCAATCAGCTCTTTTCTGCATTTTTACTGTATTTTGGGAACTGTCCCGCCTTTGAATATGATTGGTCAATATTTCTCCATAGTTTAGAATGGGTCCCTGTTGCTCCTATTCTGATTGGTCAATACTAGTGTTGAGCGGTTATTATCAACAAAGTTGAAATCGGCACAGTATTTACGTTGAATAATCTATTAATATCGCGCCATTTTCGACGCTTGCTGTCATTTTGGCGGCCAGCAAATCAGCTTACAGAATAGAGCAGGGTGAGATGTGTGTGCGACGTCATGACTGGGATGTGTATGGTTGCGATTGGCTGGAAAAACCCACATGATCTCGTTTTACTTTGAACAGCGCTTCCTGTTCATGTCAGTGTGTGTCAGAATCTCAAAGCGTAGGACGTGCGCTCTGCCTCTGTGCAAAACAGCTGAGCGAAATTTATTCTATTTGTTCACAGAAAACAGCTCTACTTTTAGCTGTGATCCTTATAACTCAGTTAGATTAGAGATTTGCAGATTTTAGGTAGTTAGGCAGAGAATTTTAAAGGAGCATCTACCGCTGTAAAGTCACGGGGGAGAGTGTGGGGGGGCCCCCGGGGGCGACCACAGACAAGCTCTTTAAAGAATACTGGATATTGTATTGCAGACATTGCAGTGCACTAGCTTTATTATTAAAGGGGTTGTCTCATTACAAGCTTTCAGCCTGTCAGTGAGCCTGATAGTTGAATTGAGGGGCGTGCTTCTTGGTCTGTCTCTTCTGTTTCCCTCTTCCCCCCTCCCCTCAGCACACAGGCAGCTCCATAATTTTCTATACAGCAAGGGGGAGGGGGTTTGCGGGCCAGAGTTAACCTGTGTGTGCCTGCCCTAGGTCTGTTGCAGGAGAGGGCTGATCTATGAGTGTAGAGGGGTCTGTGAAGCTGTATGCTAATAGCAGGCAGAGGGATGCAAGTGTTCCTATATCCCCTGCTTAGCTTACAAGTCCCCAATCTCCAGCAACAACAAATCCTGTCAGAACAGACACAGGGCAGCTGGGAGGGGTTTACTATACTCAGGCACTAGTACAGCACAGCATGAAGTATTCACATGCTGATCTGTTTTCTTTAGTATAGTGACAGTTCCACAGAAAATTTCATGATTATAGTAACACACAGGGTCACTGCTGTCACATCTATCTGTGTAGAGAGCAGGAGGAAGCAGGCACACACAGGGTTAATCCAGGCAGCAGGGACACAGAAGCCGAGTCTCCCTTCCCCTCCCTCCACTACAGAGCATTCTGTGCAGGAGGGGCTCTCTGCTCAGACTGTCTTCAAAGGCTGATGAGTATACAGACCTGACAGCCAGTAAGATAAGGATCAACAGGTTCTGCTGCTATAGAAATTTGAAAGTGATGCACTCCTACTAACATGGCTATCTCAAAATCAGTAGGACATTTGTAATGAATATATATTGCAAAGCTGCTTGTTTTTTAAAGATCTTTTAATTAAAACCCCCTTTAACAGTTTACTGTTGAAATATTTCATTGGATATTGGGCAGCCTGAACGTATTTGGATAAGGGTCCTTTTAAAATAACTGCAAGGTCCCCCAAATTTGTTAGGGGCAAAAATCCTTTATTATCCGTATACATTTCAGATAGGGGTTTTTTTCAATTTTGCCCAGTTCCCGCTTTGTTGATAGAGGTACCTTGCAGTTAAATTTAATCCCGCAATTGTGTAGTTTACCACAAGTGTTGGTAGGTGCCAAAAATACCTTTTATTATCCGTTAAAATTTCAGATACGTGTTTTTGCACTTTTGCCCAGTAAAGATTTGTTGATAGAGCCACCTTGCAGTTAAATTTGAATTCCAGGGAATTGTGTAGTACCACAGGTGAATTGATAGGTTTCCAAAAATCCTTTTATTATCCGTATACATTTCAGATACGTGTTTTATGCACTTTTGCCCCGTCCCGATTTGTTGATAGAGCCACCTTGCAGTTAAATTTCAATACAGCAATTGTGTAGTACCACAAGTGAATTGTAGGTGCCAAAAATACCATTTTTTTATTGTATACATTTCAGTTTCGGTGTTTTTTGCACTTTTGCCCAGTCCAGATTTGTTGATAGAGCCACCTTGCAGTTAAATTTGAATACAGCAATTTTGTTTTGATTTGAGGGATTTGAGAAAAGCTGTGATTTGCCGTCCTTTAATAAGAGACGTTTCCAAAAACTCTTCCATACCCCTCAAATTTTATCTTTCTGAACATTGGAGCGAAAATGCAGGTGGGAAGCGAGCAAAGAGGGGGGTAGGACATGGAGGTGAGAGGTACGAGAGAAGGTGCTCCTTCCCGTGCTGGCGACATCACGCAAGCCCCGCGGATTGTCGGTTGCAGGACGTCAGGCCTGTCATCGCTGGGTCAGGGCCTTTGAATCTCAGTAACGAAAAAGCGTCGCCAATCTGTTTTTTCAGTGGTTAATGCAACTGCATCCAGCAGTCTTACCTCCCGTCCTCCCCGTCACGGCCACAAATGTCGTCATCAGCATCATCAGCATCCGTCCCCAAAATGAAGCGAAGGCAGCCCAAATGTAAACATTTTCTGAAGACCTCTTTGATGACGAAATGCGTTTGGGGTCAGAAGGCATGTTAAAAGTCAAAAGGCCAAAGAGGATGATTTTCTTGCTCTGACGCCCAGTTACTGATGCCATCAGAGGTTGGGAAAAGGAAAGCCGGACTATCCGGCAATAATAATCCCCGGCGGTCCGGCAACGCCTTGCAGTCCTTTGCTTGTAGCCCGCAGGTTCCTGGATGCAGCATGACCGGACGATCAAGTCACACAGTGTTGATAGTTGATGATGATGACGACATTTCGGATCCTTCGTTGTTTTTTCGCAGAATTTGCTTGCTGCGCTTCATCATGGCCGAGAGGTAGACGTTGGGGTAGTGTCAATACGGGTCCCGCCTCAAAAAGGGAGAGAGGGACGGTCACAGAAGTCCGCTAATATGATTTCCGCCAGCCTCGGTCAGCGGAATACCCGCTCTCGCTTATCGCCGTTCAAAAAGGTCCAGGAACTCTCAAAGCCTGGGCCTTCTTTGACCAAGCCTATGATTCAACCCCAGCGATGTCATATGCCGCCTTTGCCGTTTATAAACGCATAAGTAGAGGCAAGAATCTTAGGTGTTTTCCACCACCAACATGTCTAGTCATGCAGCGAATGCATGAGTTGAAATGGAGGCAAACTTGGCCAAAACAAAGGCCAGACGACGCCGGGTTCCAACCTCTGTCACTACCATCTGTTCTCCGTTCATCCTCCTCCGCCACCACCAAGCGTTCCTCTGCTGCCCCATGGTATCTCAGAGTCATGGTCAGGGTAATCAGCCTCCGCTTCAAGCCTCCACCATCGCCCGAGTACACACCAGCACCACAGAGACCATCTACCCCTTCTCCTCCCGCCAGTTTGACGACCTGCACGCCCACACCAGGGCCAGTTTTTTCCCTAGCAAGCCAGCCTTCTGTCTTACAGGTTTGGGAGCAGACAGAAGAAAAACACTTTAACCCAAACCTCCAAAGTCCAAAAGCTGATGTCGGCATTGCCAGGGCTTTTCGGCTTGGAAATGTTGCCTTTCCGTATGGTGGACACAAGTATGGGTTCCGCCACGTCCATGGCCCTTGCCTGCCCCCAATACCAGTATGCGAGCAGGCTTTTCTTTGCCAGAAAGCCGTCCTGCCCTGGCCAGCACGTGTCATCTAAAATTTCAAGCGCCGTTGTCTGCATCTGTGTCCGGCAAAGTCCATCTCACCACCGACACATGACTATTAAGACGGCTCAAGGCCGCTATTGCTATGTGGGAACAGCTCACTGGGTGAGCTGGGTGGGACTGTCTTGGGGGTGACGATGGCTCTCTGGCTCGGCGAACGCTCATTCAAAACCGCGGTGATGTGTGTGATGCAGGGCTCTTTCCCCAATGTCCTCTTGGTGGCATTACGGGCCAGAGAAACCACGGCCGTGTTGAAAATTAATCTGTCTTGGAGACCGTCAACACACGGGTCAGGAGCAGTGGACGGCTCTCCACAATGAGGACCGAGCGATGGCTGGGTGGACCAAGAAACCTTGTGCCAGGCAAGGTTGGTGTGCTGATAACGGCGAAAATCTTGCCTGCCGTCCTTAAGATCGGTAGGCTGGAAGCACATCACTTGCCTGGCACATGTCATGAACCTCGTTGTCCGAGAAATTTCTAAAAGAAGCTACCGGGTTGGACTGCCTTGCTGAGGAAGGCTCGAGGTCTGAGTTCGCACTTACGGCGTTCGCCACCTGTTCGTCCCGCCCTGGCTGCGTTGCAGCATCAGCTCGGCCTCCCGTAACCGTACATTGTTGACGGGGAAACACGCTGGAATTCACCCCTCCTCACTGCTCCAGGATGTGGGAGCAGCGCATGCCATTAGCAGTATGAAGAGTGACACATTGGCCTGACAAAGCAGCGGTGCGGGACCTCGGGGGTCGTTGAGCCACCGAGAGTGGAGGCAGGTTGAAAGAGCTCTGCACCATCTTGCAGTTTTGACAGGAAAGCACCAAATTGGTCAGTGTGGACGATGCCATTGTCAGCATGAGCATTGTTGGTGATCTTACTTCTGGACGATCGTTGGAAACTCTGAAACATCAGGTCCCGTCCAGCGTCGGAGGAGGAGACGGACACAGTGCGGACACGGAGCCTTTATCTCCGTCGAATCCACAAGGCCCGACGTTTCTCAAATTTTATCTGATCTTTCATTAGGTCGAGTGGTTCGGGGTCAGGGCTAGTGCCAGGCAGCGCCTCAGCTCTCCAGGGTGGGGGGGGGGGGGGGCATCTTCTGAGGCAAGTCAGGGCTGTGTTGAAGCGGTGTGCCGGACGGCAGGGAGGAGGAGGAGGAGGAGGAGAGGGGAGGTATTCCTAGGGCACGAGGTACCGAGTCCTGCTTGGAAAAAGAGGTTGGCGCGAATTGCGGCGGTGGAGGAAGATGAGGGAAGATCAGTTTGCTAGTGCCCCTCGACCCAGAGGCTTGGGAAAATCAAGGCTCCATCTCTCACATGAGTGCTTGGATGCTCCTTTCTCAACATGTTCTCGCATAAGGCCATACAAAATGAAACAACAGTTACTGGCCGTGGCCACCCTCCTGGATCCCCGAGTACAAACAAATCACACTTTCCTTCCACCAACCCAAAAGAGAGTAAAATGCAGGAAATGGAAGAACCTTGTGATTGATCAACTGGAGACAATCTGTTGCGTTGCTTCACGTTCCCTCAAATGTCACGGTTGAAACAACATCAGCGACGTGACAGCAGTAGAGTGCCAAGAGGCGCAGAGGCAAGGGGTGGCAGAAGCCTAATGGGTGGACCTGATGGCCCAATCTTTGTTTCCACTCTCACCGACCGCATGCAATGCAGGGCACACATCCAACACACAGAGATCAGCTTAAGATCATGGTGCTCGACTATCTTGCGTTCTAAACCAACCGATGATTTTTTGCATGTGTCCGGGACCCAAAATTGACTTCTGGGTATCCAAAATGGACGAATACCCAAGCTGGCTCGTCAGCCATAGAGGTATTGTCCTGCCAGCAGCGAGCGTCATATCCTGAGCGGACCTTCAGCACAGTGGAGGAAGTCATTCAGACAAACGCATCACCCTTCCCCCCCCCCCCCCCCCCCCCCGGCTTTCCACAGATTAATGTGGATCGTTTGACTTTCATTCAAGATGAATCAGGCAATGGATCTCTGATGATGTTGTTGCCCCATTTGATGAGTCACCGATTTGTTGCCAGTCTATCTTCACATTCACTTTTCAAACAGAAATGGTCTCTTGAAAACTTTTTTTTTATAAATGATCATTTTTACTGCAATTTTTTTTTATTCTCTTTTCCCAAACTGTTCAATTTTGCTGGTTTTGCTGTGATGAGACTGTAAAAGAGAGCAAGGTTTCATGACAAATGCGTAGTCCATTTACTCACTTATCTTAGAAGTTTTGGCATTGTCAATGGTTTTGAGGTCATGTTGCTGTGAGATACAGCATATCTTGGTCCTTTGGAACAGAAATGAGTACTTCTAAGTGGCATTTCTCCCTCACAATTTTTAATAGTGGCTGAGAAGTCATATTTATAATTTTTTGGGGTCTTGGTTGCTGTGAGATACAGCTATTATTATGGTCTTGGAACAGAAATGTGCTTCTAAGTGGCATTTCTCCTCTCAATTTTTAAATAGTGGCTGAGAAGTCATATTTATAAATTTTTTGGGCGTCATGTTGCTGTGAGATACAGCTATAATTATGGTCCTTTGGACAGAAATGTGGCCTTCTAAGTGGCATTTCTCCCTCACAATTTTTAATAGTGGCTGAGATAGTCATATTTTATAATTTTTTGGGTCATGTAGCTGTGAGATACAGCAATAATCATTGTCCTTTGGAATCATGAAATGTGGCTTCTAAGTGGCAATTTCTCCTCCCAATTTTAACAGTTGCAGAGAAGTCATTTTTATAATTAATTTTTGGTTTGCTGCTTTGAAATGCAGCACTTATACAGGTCCTATTATAAAAAAATGTTGTTTCTAACAGACATTTGTTCTTCACAATTGACCAAAGTGGCTTTTCAAGGGTCATGTCTTTGAATTTTTGGGGGCCATTTTGCGTGACATGCGCTATAATACAGGTCTCTATTCTAAAAAAAATGTTGATTCTACAGACATTTGTCTTCACAATTGTCTAGAGTGGTCAAGGGTGATGGTGCTGTCAGAAAACAGGAATAGGTAGGACATGTTAATGGACACATATTGCAAAATGACTTGTTTTGCAAGATCTTTAACCATTGCAATCAATCCCTGTATTGAAGACAAACCATTTAATATTGCAATGAAAAAAAGAGAAACAAAGACATGGTGGGATGTCCTTCCTATTTATAAAATGTGTTTTCTAGTATGAAAGTTACTAAAACTTGCATGTACAAAATAGCTGTTAATATATATTCCTTGAATTGTACAAGGGAGCGTAAAGGAAAACTTGACCAGATGTAGGTTATTCAGAGGACATGGAGTATGGTGCATGGACAGAGAAACAAAGTAAGAGACCATTTTCCTCCAAGCACGTTGTGTATAAAATGAGAAAAATGAAATGCCAGATAAAGGGACAAATGGGTGTACAGGAGCGTAACCACCGTATTTACAAGTGATGCTCAATTGGTCCAACACTCTTGGAGAGGGGATAAGCGCTACCCCAGGTAATTGACATGTGTACAGGGAAGCTGGAGTTCTCACTCTTCCGCTTCAGCACTCTGATTCAGCCGAAAGTTTTCGTTGCGTTTGCGTCATCAGGGCATTTTTTCCTGCGTGTTAATAGCATGGACGGACGCAAGCTTGGGCTGTCACGCACCCTCTGTAACTCGGCCTGGGTCATGCTGTGGCCCAGGACAGGTATAGTCAATGTCAGTTCAATAAATGGTGGTTGAAAGACTCTTTTTCCGGCACTTTTTAAATGGGGGGTCATGCAGGTTTGGCGGCTCATGCTGTTGCCCAGGACCAGGTTTAGTCAATGTCCAGTGAAACTAAATGGTGGTTGAAAGACTTTTTTTCCGGACTTTTTAAATGGTGGGGGTATGCAGGTTTGGGCTCATGCTGTGGCCAAGGACAGGTTATAGGTCAATGTTCCAGTTCAAAACTAATATGGTGTTGAAAATCCTTTTTCCGGCACTTTTAAATGTGGGGGTCATGAGGTTTGGGGTCATGCGGGGCCCGGACAGGTATAGTCAATGTCCAGTGAAATAAAAGGGTGGTTAAAGACCCCTTTTTCCCCGGGCACTTTTTTAAATGTGGGGGTCATGCGGTTTGGGGGCCAGTGTGGCCCAGGACAGGTTTAGTCAATGCCCATGAAACTAAAATGGGGGGGTTTGAAAGACTCCTTTTTCCGGCACTTTTTAAAGTGGGGGTCAGCAGGTTTGGGGGGCTCATGCTGTGGCCCAGGCAGGTATAGTCAAGTAGTGAAACTAAAAGGGGATTTTTGAAAGACCCTTTTTCCGGCACTTTTTAAATGGGGGGGGTCATGCAGGTTTGGGGTAGCTGTGGCCCAGGCGGGTTATAGTAATGCCCAGTGAAATTTAATTTGGGTTGGTTAAAATCCTTTTTCCCGGCACTTTTTAAATTTTTGGGGGTCATGCAGGTTTTGGGGGTCATGCTGGTTCCAGGACAGGGATTTCAATGTCCAGTTAAAGTAACATGATGGTTCAAATATACTGCCTTCTGTACTTTTTAATTTTTGTGGGTGTGCGGGTTTAAGGGTCAGGTGTCTCAAGCGGGGGATAGAAAATGGTCTGTGATTTTTTTTTCTGGACTTTTAAAAAACCAAAGTGTGTTCCCTAAGATGTAGCACGTATCCATTTGACTGTTGTGGATTTTAATTTCGTTCTCCAGCTTTGTTTGGAGTAATAATAAAGGGTTGTTGCTCTCCCATAGACTTTAATGGTCATCGGTTATCGATGCTCACTACGAAAAACCTTATCGATAGGGGCCCCGACTATCGACTATCGATCGATCTCGATACCCAACGCAATGAAAAACACTAGTCGCCACGTCTCCAGCCCCTCCCCAGACAGTTTTTTTCGTCTTTCCGGAATGAAGCAGTGGAATGAGTTATTCACCCCCATAGTCCTGGCGACTGCAAATAAGGGGCCTCCCAAAGGGCCTCAGCAAACCGAGGTGTCACACATGAGCGCCACTGGTGCATCAAGTTACAAGGGAAGTACTCCTGTCCGCCAGGAATTCGTCAGTCCAATATGTGGGGCTGGTTTCCCAAGGGGGTGGAAACATCGCATATCGCATGTAGTGGGGGAGGCCTTTGCTGTGCAACTCGAGGGGAGGGCGTCCCTGGCTTTGTAGGTAAATGGTGAAGTGCATGCACATTTTTCCGGGCCCTTTTTAGAATCTTTGAAGATCGGTGGAGACTTCAGGAACCTTTTCAAACCGTTGAACCTGCGCCTGAGGGCCAAAGGACCTCCCTCCCCGGTTTTCAGGCCGGGGCACCTTGTTCCTCCCAAGTCCGTCCATGGGTTTCGATTTGCAGTTGACGGGAGAAAACTCAATCGTTTCTTGCTGCATGACGCAGTCCTCCCTATTTTACTTGTTTCTGAGGAAGCCCGGTGTAGAACTGCGTGACACGCTGTCCTAAATATGGTATGATGGAGCGTTCTTGTGGAGGCGAGATGTGGTGGTGGTGGGAGGAGGGGCAGCATTGGCGCGGAGCAGCAGTTTTGCAACGTGGAGGAGAAAGCAGCGTTTCCCGTCCGTTTTTGGTGTGGCTGGGCCGGAAACACACCACCCAGTGGGCCCGTAAAGGACATGTATGCCTACCGTAGTTACAGCCAGAGGTCCCCATGCCGTGCACCTTGGAACAAACCGATAAGCTCAAAGGCTGGCCCCCCTTGTTTAATATTTGTGAAAAGGGTGGTACTGCCTTTTTGGAAAAAAAAATTACGGCTTGGAACTCTCCACCCCGGCTCGGCACAGCCATTAATTCTCTGAAAGGTGCAGAGTCCCCCATTTTGGAAAGGGAGGGACTGCAGTACCAACAACCTGGACAGGAGCAGGTCAGCTTCTGCACCTTAGGATGGTTTGGGGCATACTGTTGTCTCCTTGCAATCGCCTAGTTGAAAAGAATGCTGGGCGCCATGAGTAGGAGGAGCAGGAGCGTCCTGGACCAGGAGATGATGGCATAAGAGAAACTTATCCCTTCTGCAGAGGGTGGTGGAGGCCTTCATGGCTGAAATTGCATGGCTTGCCACTGGGCACTGTGTGCTGTTGCCGCGGCGTCAGGATGCACCAACCACATCTGAGCACGTTTTCTCCAAGGCCACGGATGTGACGGCATGTGTTGACGCAGGGCGTGGTGCATCGTTAGATCCCTGGCCCGCTTCACTTTCTGCCCAAGATTCTATACATATACCCATATTCAGCTCCTCGGGTTTTTTGTCTTAGCAAACAAACTGCCAACAGCGAAGTCGAAGTAACTGATATTTACCACTAACGCTCGCACTGAGTGAACTCACTACCCGGCCGTGCTTGCTGAGCCCCTGTGACAGCTACTTTTCTGGACCTGAGAGCGGGTTTTCTACCACGTGGCCGCTTGGCTCCCGGACCTCGCATTGCTGGCTACCCTGCTGACTCACGGCCACACTACCATTTTCTGGCTGCGCTGCTGCCTGAGTGCTGCAGCTGACGCCCCTCTTATCCAGACGTGATGAAGCCCTTTGCTTCACTCCGGCTCCCAAGTGCGGTCGGCTATTCATCATCGATTATTTGTTTGATCTTCACTGCTGTCTCTCAACGGTCTTGGTATGCAGAAGGTGACCCCTCACAAGATGACCTCCATGGCCACTCTCCACATATATACTTTGCCGCCCCTACTGCAATAAGCAGGGGATATTGCCCATTTCTTCGCTGCCAAAGTAGATGCTGATCTGTCTCCTCAAATTCTTTCATCCTCGCTGAATAGAGGGTGGAGCCACTGACCACATAGTAGCGTCTCTGGCTCGAGGGAACCGAATGGACAGAGGCGGGTTGAGGACAGGTGAGGGGCCGACTGACCCGCTCCCGGGCCAGCCCAACTAATGTTTGTGTCTGACGTTCCCCACTGACTCTTGGCTTGAGGAGTGTAAGATAGTCATCTGGAAGAAGTGGATGACCTAGTCAACCAATCAAGAACCGTAGGGTTTTGGTCAAACGACGGCCGCTAGATGGGACCGCGGTCAAGTTCTAGGCCTCACCGAGTGTCCCCTGTGCGTCGTCCATTACTGTGCTGCGACCTGTGGCATGCTCCAGAAATATTGTGCCACATGTACTGATGTTGAAGAGCCCTGCCACTCTCTGTCTGACATACTGTTTGTTCAAAAATGTACAGACATCTGTTATTTAATGAAGATATATGTATAAGATAACATAACAACCCTGTTATCTTGACTCCAAATGAACACAATAACATGCTTGGGTAACCTTGGATATTAAGTTGCGCTCCACAAAATGGGCAGGGAAAAATTTACTTGTATGTTGCGTCTTAAAAACACTTGTATTTTACTGAATAGGAAAAGCGCAACAGGCTTAATTAACCTTCAGAAATAAATTATGCTAACAAGGCAAAATTTCTTCTTTGGCGCTGAAAAACAACGTTTCTTTTACTGACTACAACGCAGAAAAACGCTTTAATTAACCCTTTGAAATATAAATTGCGCAAAAAGAAATGAGCTGCCCAAAAATTACCAGCTATGTAGCGTGTTAAAATGAGTGTATTTTTATGACCACAACAGCAGAAAAACATAAATAACCCTTGATCTAATTTGCGCAAAGAAATGAGCTTTGTCAGTAGTGTTGAGCGATTACGTTGGCTACTTCGACATCGAGGCGTTAGTTCGGCCACATCGATAAGGTTTTCGATAGGTGATAGTCGATCATCTCAATGCCATTAAAAGTCTATGGGAGAAGCAACAAACACTTCATTCTTACACCCAAACAGGGCTGGAGAAGCTGGAATTAACAGCCACAACACAGTCCAAATGGATACCAGTACATTTTCTTAGGGCACAAAACAATTAGGTATAAAGCCACCAGAAAAAAAGGACACACCATTCCCGATTCATGTCTTGTAACACAGCATGACCTAAACTGGCATCACCCACAAATTTAAAAGTGCCAGAGGCAGTATTATTTGAAAACCATCATTTTACTTGAACTGACAAGTGAATATCCTGTCCTGGATACGCAGCCATGACCCCTTAAAAAACTGCAATGACCACAGTTTAAAAGTGCGGAAGAAAGTGTCTTGAACCCCATTTTATTGAACTGGACATTGACTTACTGTCCCTGTGCAACAGCATGAACCAGGGCCAGGAGTTACAGCGTAGGGGCGGTGAGAGCCAGGCTGGCGATCCGGCATCTATTAACACGCAGGTTAAAATGGCAACTGATGACGACAGCAACGAAAACTGTCGTGTGAAGGCTGAAGTGCGGACTGCAGAGATTTCTGATACGGAAGTGTGAAGAGATCCCCAGCCTTCCTTCAGTACACACGTCAAGACCTGGGTAGCGCCTGCACCTCCGTATGAGTGCGGGCACCCAATTGAGCTTCACTTGGAAATACTGGTGGCGTTAACGCTCCTGTTACACCCAGGTGCCATTTGTTTGGCATTCATTTTTCTCATTTTTTAATCAACGTGTGGAGGAAATGGATCTCTGTACTTTGTTCTCTGTCGTGGCTCCATTCACTGTTCTCTGAATAACCTACATATGGTTCTTGTTTTCCTGTACCTCCATTGTACAATTCAGAGGAATTTTTTTAAACCAGCTATTTTGTACATACAAGTTTTTGAGTAGTTTAATTCTAGAAAACACCCCCACATGGTTTTTTTTTATATTAGGAAGGAATCCACGATGGTCTTTGTTTCTCTTTTTTTAATTTATATTATGGGTTATCTCGAATAACAGGATTGATAGCTACGTTAAAAGATCTTGCCAAAAACAAGTCATTTTGCAATATTGTCCAATTAAACAGTGTCCTACCTATTCCTTGTTTCTGACAGCCACCATCAACCTTGAGCCACTCTTGAAATTGTGAGAAAAATGTCTGTTAGAAAACAACTTTTTAGAATAGGACCTGTAGTATAGGCTGAATGTCACAGCAAAATGCCTCCAAAATTCAAAGATGGACCTTGAGCCATTAGGACAATTGTGAAGAAACAAATGTCTGTTAGAAACAATTTTTTTAGAATAGGACCTGTAGTATCTGCTGCATTTCAAAGAGCATGACCCAAAAATTATTTAAAAATGATTCTCAAGCCACTGTTAAAATTGTGAGGAGAAATGCCACTTAAAAGCCAATTTCTGTTCCAACGGGACCATATATTATTGCTGGAATAATCACAGACAACTGACCCCAAAAAAAACAAAATAAATATGACTTCTCAGCAACGGTTAAAAAAATTGTGAGGACAACATGAACACCAAAAAACCATTGACAATGTGAAAAATTCTAAAGATGAAGTGTGTAATGGATATGGTTTTGTCATGGAAACCTTGGTGTCTTTTCAGGTCTTCCTCCACAGCAAAACCAAGACAAATGAACTGTTGGGAAAAGAGAAATTAAAAATTGCAGAAAGAATTGATTTCCCCATTTTAAAAATTAGTTTTCAAGAGGACATATTTCTGATTGGAGAGGAATGTGAAGTGACCAGCAACTTAATCGGTGACCTCGGCAATTGGGGCACAACATCCTTCAGAGATCGATGCCTGATTCATCTTGATAAAGTCAAAATTGTCCACATTTATATGTGGAAAGCCGAATGCGATTTGTCTGTAATGACTCCCTCCAGCTGTGATGAAGGTCCGCTCAGATTATGACGCTGGAGTAGTTATTGCTGGGCAAGGACAACACCTCATGGTGTGGCGAGGCAGCTCGAGGTATCGTCCATTTTGGATACCCAGAAGTTATTGGTCGGAAACACATACAACAACATCGGTGTTGAGACGCAGTTAGTCGTGGCACCATCGATATTAAGCTGGTTCTGGGTGTTGTATGTGTGCCCTGCATTGCATGCGTTGGTGAGGGGTAAATAAAGATTGCAGAGTTACACCCATTAGGCTTATGCCCCTTGCCTGCTGCTGCTGCTGTTGCTACGGCTACTTGGCACTCTACTGCTGTCACGTCGCTGGCGGTTGTTCCACACGTGAATTTGAAGAAGTGAATCAGAGCAAAGATGTCTCCAGTTGTTACATCAATCAGAAGGTCTCCATTTCCTGCATTTATCTCTTATTTGGTGGGTGGAAGGAAAGTGCTGAGTTTGTCTTTGTACCGGGGTTTCAGGAGGGTGGCAACCCATGTAAACTGTATGTTCATTTTGATGGCCTTAATGCGAGGATTCATGTTGGAGGAAAACATGGAGCATCCATGCACTCATGTCGAGAGGATGGAGCCTTTCCGATTTCACCAAGCCTCTGAGTCGCGGTGCACTAGCAAACTGATCTTCCTCATCTCTTCCTCCTCCGACTCAAATTCGCGCCAACCTCTCTTCCAAGGCAGGGACGTCGGAAAAAAATCGGTGTCTAGGAATACCTCCTTCCTCCTCCTGCGTGCTCCGGCACAGCTTCAACACCAGCCTGGACTTGCTGAGATTATGCACCCTGAGAGCTGATGTGCCACCTTCGCACTAGCTCTGGACCGAAACCACTGCCTAATGAGGGACGCAATGAAATTGTGAAATGAAACTGTCGGGCTTTGTGGATTTGACGGAGAGAAAGGCTCCGTGTCCGAATCTGTGTCCGTTCTCCTCCTCCGTCGCTGGCGAGGACCTGTTGTTTCAGAGTGGTCCATCGAACGTTCCAGAACTAGAGATCACCACAATTGCTCATGCTGACAAGGGCATTGTCTGCCACTGACTCATTTGGTGGCGTCTTCCAAAACTGGCAAGGATGGTTGCAGAGCTCTTTCCACAGGCCTCCAACTCTCGGTGGACTCTACACCCGAGGTCCGCACCAGCTGCTTGTCAAGGCCATTGTGTCCACTTTCGTAACTGCGTGTAATGGCATTGCGCTGCTGCCACAATCGCGGAGCATGTGGGGGTGGAATTCCAGAGTGGAGTTTGGCACGTCAACAATGAGACGGTCTGAAGGGTGAGGGCCGAGCTGACGCTGACAACGCAGCCAGGCGGGACGAAGCAGGGGTGCGTGCGAACCGCGGCGGAAGGTGAGAACTCGACCTGAGTCTTCTTCAGCAGGCAGTCTCGACCGGGTAGCTCTTTAGAAATTTCTGGGACGACAGGTTTCATGACATGTGCCAGGCAAGGGATGGCTCCAGCCTTACCGATCTTAAGGGCGGCTACAGCAGATTTTCGCCCGTGTATCGCATCCACCTTGCCTGGCACAAGGTTCTTGTCACCCAGCCAGCGCTCGGTCTCGTTGCGGAGAGCCGTCAAGCTCCTTGAACTGTGTGGGGGAACGGTCTCAAGACAGATTAATTCCAAAAGGCTTGGTTCTCTGGGCACGTGATGCCACCAGAGGACCTTGGGGCGAAAGAGCCCTGCACCATCCCGCAGTTTTGAAGAGCGTGCGCGAGCTGAGAGCCACGTCACCCCAGAGACATCACCTGCTCCCGTGAGCAGTCACAGGAATATAGCGGCCTTGGCCTGTGCTTACTAGTCCATGCGTCGGTGGTGAGATGACTTTTCAGCCACAGATGCAGACAATGCGCTTGAAATTTAGATGACACGTGGCTGGCAGGGCAGGGACGGATTTTCTGCAAAGAAATGCCTGCCTCGGCATTGGTATTGGAGGGGCAGGCAAGGGCCATGACGTGGCGGAGACCATATATGTCACAGACCGGAAAGGCAACATTCCAAGGCCAGAAGCCTGGCCAAGCCGACATTTCAGGTTTTGGCCTTTGGGATGGTTTGGGTTTTAAAGTGTTCTTCTGCTCCCAAACTGGAAGACAGATGGCTGGCTGCTAGACAGGCTACTGTACGGGGCCGTGCAGGTAGTTCAAATGCGGAAGGGAGAAGGGGTAGGATGGGGTTCTCTGAGTGGTGCTGGTGGTACTTGGGCGACGGTGGAGGCTGAAGGGGAGGCTGATCCCTGGTCAGGTCTCTGAGAGGACGATGGGCAGCTGAGGGAACGTTTGGTTGGTGGTGGTGGAGGAGGAGGCGGAGACGTGGGAGACAGAGGGTGTGGACATTGCGTTGGAGGCCGGCACGGTCTGGGCCTTTTTTGAGCCAAGTATTCCATCCATATTCAACTCATAATGTGGACTAGACATGCTTTGGTGGTGCGTTTGGATTAAACATAAGGTTACTTCGCCTACTTATGCGTTTACGCAAAGCCGGCATATTGACATCGCTGGGTGAATCAGAGGCCTGCTCCAAGAAGGCCAAGGCTTGAGAGCTTCCTGGACCTTTTTGACGGCGATACAGCGAGGAGCGGGGTTTGCGATGACGTGGACTGGCGGAATCATATCAGGGACTTCTGGCGACCGCCCTCTACCTTTTTGTGGCGGGACCCTATTGAACTTACCCCATCGTCTTCCTCCTCGTCACTGATGAAGTGCTCGCAAGCAAAATTCTGCGGAAAAAGACCACGAATGGGATCCGCAATGTCGTCCAATCATCATCATCAACAACAACACAGGTGACTTGTGTCGACATAGACTTTCTGCATCCAGTGAACTGCGCGGCTACATGGCACAGAGGGGCCTGCAAGGTCGTTGCCGACGCCTGGGATTTTTTGCCGATTGCATCCGGCTTCCCTCTCCTACCTCTGATGGCATCAGTAAATGGTGTCCGAGCAGACTAAATTCATCCTCTTGATCTTTTAACATGCCTCTGACCTCCACCGCATATTTGTCACCATAGAGTTCTTCAGACAATGGATTAATCCACGAGTGGTGAGTACACGAGTTGACATTTGGGCTGCTTCATGTTGGAAGGATGCTGATGATGCTGATGACGACTTTTGTGGGCTTGTCTGGGAGGACGAGGAGGTAAGATGCTGGATGCGGTTGTTAACACTGAGGACAGTTTGGCGACGAATGTTCCGTTCTGTTATTCACAGGCCCTCTGACCCAGCGGATCTGGACGGGCCTGACGGTCCTGAACTGACGTTTCGCTGGACATGCGTGTTGGGCGCCAGCACTGGAAGGAAGCACCTTCTCTTGTACCTCTTACTCTCATGTGCTTCCCCCTCTTTGCTCGATTTACCACCTGGCATTTCGCTACATGTTCAGAAATATAAAATTTTGAGAAGGTCTGGAATTAGTTTTGGAAAGTCTCTTATTACTGACGGCAAAATCACAGCTATTCTCAAATTCCATCTAATCAAAACAAAATTGCTGCGGATTCAAATTTAACTGCAAGGTGTCTCTATCAACAAATTGGACTGGGCAAAGTGGAAAAAACACGTATCTGTTATGTTTTCGTTATAATAACGGTATTTTTTGCACCTTTCAATTCACTGTGGTGGACTAATTAAAATTGCTGTTTTCAGGATTTACGTGCGAAGTGCGTCAATGAACAAGCTGTTAGTGTGCCAAGTCAAAAAAAATGTAATCTGTTATGTTTTTGTATAATACACGGTATTTTTTGCACCTTTCAATTTCACCTGTGGTGACTATAAATTTGCTGTTTTAAGATATTACGTTGCAAGCTGCGTTCAATGACAAAGCTGTAGTGCGCCAAAGTAAAAAAAACACGTATCTGAAATGTTTTCGTAATAAAATGTAATTTTTTTGCAACTTTCAATTCCCTGTGGTGCTAAAAATAAAATTGCTGTTTTAAGATTTACGTGCAAGCTGCGTCAATGAACAAATCTGTTAGTGCGCCAAAGTCAAAAAACGACATATCTGTTATGTTTTCGTATAATACACGGTATTTTTTGCACCTTTCAATTCACCAGTGGTTGCTATAATATTGCTGGTTTTTAGGATTTACGTGCAAGCTGCGTAATGAACAAAGCTGTTAATGCGCCAAAGGTGGATATATGAACAAAGGTGGACATGGGTAAAATTGAAATGAATACACCTATCTGCAAAATGTTATCTGATAATAAAACGTGGGAGTTATGCACTAACACAGAGACCTGCAGTACTAGAAATGATGTGTATCCCTTATATAAGTTCAGGCTGCCAATATCCAGAAATATTTCAATAGCTCATGTTAATAATAAAGGTATTTGCAGTGCAATGTTACACTAAGTCCTGGCTGGAACTTATATCATTGTTATTTATAGTGCTTGTCTGTGTTGCCGAAGGGGGACCCCCCCCCGCTCCCCCGTTGACTTTTACAGCCGGTAGATGCTCCTTTAAAATTCTCTACTTAACTACATAAAATCTTCACAATCTCTAATTAATCTAAATTGTCAAGGCATACCACAAGCTAATTTTTTTTTTTTTTTTTTTTTTTTATTTTTAGTAGAGGTTCTCTGTGCAGAAATAGAATATTTCGCTGAGCTGTTTGGCCCACAGGCAGAGCGCACGTTATACTACTCTATGAGGCGCTGAGGAGACACTGAGGCTGAAACAGAAAGCTGTTCTATGTAAACATGAGGTCATGTGTTTTTCCAGCCAATCGCAACCTACAATCCCCAGTGTGACAGTCGCACACCACATCTCACCCTGCTTAGGCTGTATCTGATTTGCGGCTGCCAAACAAAATTACAGGAAGCGGCGGGGAAAATGGCGCGATCTTAATAGATGATGCACAGATTTTTAGCTTAACTATCGCATAATCTAAAAATTTTGATCACCATAAAAACCTTGCCGATTTCAACTTTGTCGATAATAATCGCTCAACACTAGCTGTCAGAAATTACCAGCTATGTGGCGTGTTAAAACGACGTGTATTTTACTGACCACAACAGTAGAAAAACACTTAATTAACCTTCGGATATGAATTATGCTACAGGCAAAATTTCTTCTTTGTTGTTTAAAAAAAAACAAACTTTCTTTTACTGACTACAGTAGCACAAAGAGGTTTAAGTAGCCCTTGGATATAAATTGCGCAAAAGAAATGAGCAGCCAAAAATTAACTGGTATTTGGATTGTAAAAACGCTGTTTCTTTAACTGAATACAACAGCAACAACAGGCTTAGATAACTCTTGGATATTCAATGTGCTCCAGAACTGAGCAGATAGCATTTAAATGTATATGCAGCTGAATTGGACGCACACTGGACTTCAATTCCAATACCCCAAAAAATCAAAATTAGAGCGTAAGAGAAGCAGTCTCTGAGAAAAGCTGTAACACCCCCCAAAATTGCTGTATAAAAGGTCTTTCTTTTCTGTGAGATCTCTAATACTGGAGCTGCAGCAGCTACAACACGGCAAACAGAGAAGAGTGTGAACTGCCAGCGTCGCACCTGGACTTATATAGTGCGGTGACGTCACAGAATCCCGCCGGTCTCTGATTGGCTTCATCTCTGCACATGTCATTTAGGCTACTCCTTTCTTCCTCCCAGAGTTCTTTGCCCCATGTAATGCCATGTGCTTGCAGCCATTTTATCAATTAAAAGCACACTTCGTTCCCGCGAATCACCCCAAACTTCGACTTCGTTCAGAATCGAAGTTTTCCTGAAATTCTAAACGAATTCCACTTCTTTGGAATCGATTCGCCCATCTCTAATTATCAGCCAACTTGGCAATTTTGCTAGTAATCTCAGGAGAAGTGACCTTCCTTTTGCTGGTACCCTTAGAACTCCCCCTAACTACATTAACCCAGCTACTCGGCTCCTCCTGCTGATCCAATACTCCACCCTCAACATTTAGCCCACTAACAGTTTGCTCAAAGAGAAGCAATCTCCTCTCTTCATTGTCAATTGCCCTCAGTGTTACATTTTGCTCCTCTAGATCTAAAATGCGAGCTACCAGAGTAGCAACATGCTTACATCTGCCAAAGTGGTATTCACTCTGGACCTCCTGCTCCAGTAGTGCTTACATTTGGCAGATTGTGCACTGATGAAAATTGCAAGTGATGCTGTCCATTATCCCGGTGCAACAGCAATGAAGATTTGATAAAAGAAAAGTTTAATTAGATTAAAGTAATAAAGTTTCTTTACTTACCAGTTTTTAACTCCGTTTTTTTAACCCACACTCTGTAACCTTCACTCTGTAAAGCCAAGCTCCAAAAAAGCCAAGCTTCTTTAGAAGAGTTTGCTGTAATTTATACCTCCTGACACAAGCTAATCCCTCCCACAGTCAGGTGCTCCACAGGTCCTGTCAGAACACAACACCTTACTTCCACAGGTCCTGTCAGAACACCACAGGTGATTACAATAGAAGGGGAAAAGTGCCCTTTAGAATGTGTCAATAGTTCAAGAACAAGCTGCAATAGAAAACAGCTTTGCTACAATCTATATGCAGCCAGTCAACCCTCACCACTCACCAATCCTCCAGTTTTTTAAATCACACTCTGTAACCTTCACTCTGTAAAGCCAAGCTCCAAAAAAGCCAAGCCATACAAGCAACATGCCACCAAGGGTACCTGGCCTTGGTGGGATTCAAGCCAGCCATATGTATTGTCAGCTACACTAAGTGGTTGGCAACGTGACGGGTGGGTGTCTACTCCCCGTGTTCCAGGCCAGGTTTTGGATAGGTCTCTGGACATTTTTGAGCTGGTGCGCTGAATGACCACCCAGCCAGCAGTGCCTGATAACCAAAACCAACCAAAGCCCTAGTGGGAATGTGTACAAGACTGTGGCTGGGGGGGAATGTCTGGAAGCCAAAAAGGCAGTCCATTCTTCCAAGAAAAAGTCCAAACGGGGCAAAACCAATTCACTAAGAGGCCTGGATTCTGTTGTTACCAGGAGTGACCCATATCTACCGCAGAAAGTGGCCGCTGCAGTCCAGCATGAGGCGCTGACAGTAAAATCCCTGGAGTTGCGAGTGGGTGGGATCCCACTGTGGGTTAATCTAGCTTAACAGAAAGTCTCAGAGATACATCCGGAATTATCACATTTGTGAAGGTCCGACAGAACTTGGGTAAGACTGTGGGCACTGCATTTTGACACCTGTCTGGGGACTGCCTACCATTGTACTGGAGGTATGTGAGTACTCCAAGTGGAAGTTTACTATGGCAGAGACTATGCTATTTTGGCAGTGTGGGGACGAGAGTAGTGTACAAGTTCGGGATAAAAGGTGGCTTTTCATGGGAAGCGCCCGGCAGAAGTGCTGTACCACTGCCTAAGAGGGGAGAGAGACAGATTTGTCGCTGTGGAAGTACCTGGCATCGATCGGTTGGTGGAGGGACTCGCTGTTGGACAGTCTGAATGCGTACCAGGGAAAACAGGATGTGATAAACGTAATTGCCGAGTACAATGGAGTCGCTTGGAGACAGCGCATTCTGTCGTTTCCAGAGGCAACCGATTCAAACAACAGGTGCTGGCTGGTCACCATCAGCAGAGGAGCCCTGTTGGAGGTGCCAACAGCAGTGTGATGGAGTTCCTGATACTATGACCCTCATACTGAGATCGTTAGACGTACACATTAAATTGTGTGAGGGGACTTGGTGGGGGGGGGGGGGGGAGGTCTGGGCTTGGGGGAGGCTCACATTATGCTGCCAGGCCAGAAGAGTCCCCTGAGAGCGTAGCAGGGAAGTGGAAGATGTAATGGTAAAGTCTAAATGGATCAGTATATTACATGCTGTGTTGCCGAATTTCTAAAACTGATATTTCTGAAAAGTGTTGTACTAGGTAAGAGGATGCACAAATAGTAGAGGAGGATTAGCCTCACGGTAGTGCCCTTACAAATCCAGGCTGGAGATAAGACAGTTGGTATGAGTCCAATGGGTTATAGCCACCTGCAGGGGATTGCCAAGTCTGAATAGTGCTTGAGAAGATTAACATAGAGAGACGCAGTCAGGACTAGCCCCTCGAGGTCATAGGCTGTCAGAGGCTATCGTTTGAAATTAATGGATGGAGTGTGAACTAGATTTAACAGAACGACAGCCCCAACCATAGAGCAACAAGTCAAAGTGCTCTCCTAAGGTAGTTCATTAACCAATGCTTAAGGTATCAAGAGATGTGGTTTCCCATGGATGGGTGGCAATCAGAGATATGTGCTTGCCACTACAGTCAGGAGTAGCTAATGTGGGCCCTTGCCAATAAGGTTCCTTCTGCCCTTCCCCTCGTTTTAGTAAACCCTTACAAATATGGGTGCCCTGCTGCTGTGTGTGAAAGGTCTAGAGTCCTGTTGGTGTGTGTGTCTACCTGTGACCCCCGCGCACTGTGTGTATCTGATGGTAGCGTGCAAGTAGGAGGTTAATGCATGCCACAGGGTATGATGGCACGCTTCTGTTATAGTGTGACTCATGGCCAATGTATTGCAGGCAAGGGGAAAAGGCATGACCTGGGAATAATTGCTCTCCTGCAGTGTGTGAGGAGATTGGTCTACAGAGGGTGTGTCCAGAGCCTCGTGAGATGTATGCATGCAGGAATGAGACCTCTGAGGGGTTGAAAATACTTTGGGAAAGGACACGTGCTGAGGCAGATTGTGAGTGCAGCCCTGGACATGTATTTCCTTGAGGAGGGAGCTCTTGATGGATGATCAGGATTATGACACTGGCAGGGAATGATAAGAAGAAGTGGTGATGGGACTAGTGGTCTACCTGAGGTCACTTGCCTCCAATGTTGCCTGTATTTACAGTAGCTTTTCTGTGATGGTCACAAGAACTACCTGATGGTGGTCGATGGGTATTTGAGCGCTAGAAACAAGATGATAAAGAAATGTATGTACTTCCTGGTGTGGGCAGAATCTACATGAGGGTGTTTTTTTTCAGCCAGATGTCCATTTTCCACCCTACTGGTGTTGGAAAGGTGATTGAATTGCCTAATGTGAACACCATCAGTTTGGGTTTTGAGTTGGAGAAACATAAGGAGGTTGGCCTGGCTGCTACGACTGATATCCCGGGTATAAATGTATCTGCTGATTCCAGTGCACGGTATGACCTTGATAGTGAGCAAGATACAGGAGTGACCCGGATGGAAACCGAGAGTTCTCCCTTAGAGACTGTTACAGGGAACGTGAAGTGGGAGATGTTTTGTTTATACGTTACTGGTCTCTCTGCCTAACATCAGAGCTCAGGGTGCGAATGGTGACACAGGCGGCGTGTTGCCTTGAATGAAGGTGCTCCGAGGTAATGTCATTCTATGGGATAAATTGTCTATTAGAGGTTGTCAGTGGTGCTCTGGAATTTATAACTTGCATGCTGGTTCGATGAGGGTCATTTTGGAGCAGGCATGGGTTTGTCGTGGCCCTGTAGGAAGTCTAAGTCTTTGAGGATGTCACCACAAGTCAAATACTTGTTGTGGGCTGTAAACCTCAGGTGAGTGCCAGTGAACCCCGTAGTCATGCAAGGATATTGCATTAAAAAAAGAAAACAGTCCGTAAAGGTGGTCTTCCCGCTGCTGTGAGTCAGGTGTATGGAGGGACAAGCGAGTCCACAGTCACATTAGGGAACAACTCATCTGGTATGGAGCCTAAGAGCATCGGCAGGGTTTTCCTTGATGTAGCGATTATCTGCAATAATGATGGGATCATTGACCTGCAGGTTAAGGGTGGCACAGAGGTTCATTGTGCCACAGTCAGTCTTACTGCAGTGGAGATTATCATCACTGAGGTGGTCAGTGAGGGTAGACTGATTTCCATTGGTAAGGACAAGTGACAGTAGTAGACATAGGTAGAGCTTCAGGATCCAGAGAAATTGAGGTGTATCTGACCTAAAGAGATGGAGATGTAAGTGAGGATAGGGACATCGTGATTGATAAAGAAAGTTTGGGTCTCATTATAGTCCTGCAGACAAAGAGGTAGCAGGATGGGGCTCAGGTGCGTCAGCATGCGGGCTGAAGATGAGGACATCATTGTTGCTTAGTGTGGGGTGAGTGCATGGGATGAGCCCACGGCTGAGCTGTATATGGACAATTTAGTCTCTGCCCTGGTGATGTAGAGGCGGAGATGTTGGCCGTAGGACAGGTACCGAGGAGTGAAAAGGTATAAATGTGGAGAGTATGGATGACTCTGATGCTATCTAGCAGCAATCAGGGTGTATTATGGAACAGGTGGGAGAAAAGGGATTTCCCAGAGAAAAGTGGGGTGCTTCCCACGTAGAACAATGTGCACAATAAGCGGTTGTGAGCGGTTCCCTGTGTATGGAGTATGCCTGGTGGAAGGTTGTGCAGGTGAAAAAGCCTACGCCTTTCCTCAAGGTGTTGAGGGGGATATGTGACAGAGGTGCTTAAAGGTAGTTGCTGTTTCTTGCACAGGCGGAGTTAGACAGTAGCATTACAAGCAAAACATGCCACAGGGTACCTGGCTTGTGGGATTAGGAAGCTTGGCAAAAGTATTGTCAGCCACAGTAAGTGGTTGGCAGATATTTATTTGGTATATTCTGTGGACGTCTTTATTGGTAGGACAAACGTGTTGGGTGGGGTGATCTACTCCGTGTTCCAGGCCACCGGTTTTGGATGGTCTATGGATCTACTATTAAAAAGGCTGGGCCGAGGTGTACGAGAGGTGTACAGCCGGTTGTATGGATGTGCGAGCAGCAGAAGAGCTGAGGAAAGAGCTCTGGCCCATAAAGGCTTGAAAGAAGCCTTTACAGTATTGTGGCTATGGTTCTGGAGGTTAGTTTACCAGAGCCTGTGTAAAAGTGGACTGTATTGGATGTGATAGTAGTCACAGGGCTAAGGTTTTGTTGGCATTTGTGGTATTTTGTACTGACTTTCCTGAAGAATTCAAACTGAGAGGACAGTTTTAAACCACAGCTTGTGTCAGAGTGCAATTTCTGTTTCTCACCCGAAAACGGCAGAACATGAGCTATGGGCCCTAGGAATGTCAAGCTGGCGAGCGAACTGTGAGTGAAGCGTTATATATATTTTAATATATATAATATATATATTATATATAATATAATATGCGGAGCAAACAAAAAGAAAAACAACGGCAACTACACTGAGGCGGTCCAATTAATGGGATAGATGGTTCACGTCTGCCATGCAAATACAAGCTAGCAAATCATTGTGGTGCTCACGTGAAATATAATAAAAAGACAAGTCTTGACATGTATTACACATGATAAAAATAGAGGAGAAGAAATCCATTCACGGCACTCAAGTCTTCAATAAAAATTGTGTTTACTTTCGGCTATTGTCAGAACAATTACAGGGCAACGAGAGAAAAAGTCGACAGAAGGCACCGGCTTGTCTAATAAAGTATATATGTATTAATTCCCGTGCCATTACTCTGAAAGGGTAATGTATAATCCCACATAGCATTACGAAGGAGAGATGTTTAATGAACACGCATTGAAGGTAGTTTAATCCATGCTGTTACTGTCGGGCTAATGTATGATCCCATGATGTCTAATTGGAACATGTTAGATTACATCCCAAACTTTGACGGAAAGTGTAAAACTGGCAAGGGAACTTAAGAATGTCTGATTACATTTGCTAGAAAGTCTTGCTTCAAAATAGGGGAACTTGAGGCTAGTTGTAGAGGAGCTGATTGATGTGGTAGGTATTGCTGTAAATACATGGCTGGACATCCTCGATGATTGGGTGGTAACCTTCAAGGTTTAATACGATTTAGGAAAGACAGAGGACAGGTAGGGGAGGAAAGGATGAGTGTGTTTATATGTACAGGAGTGATATGAAGGCAAAATGTGAATGAAGAGGTATACTAAGGGCGGAGTAGTAATGATCGTGGAACATTGTGGTGGAAATAAAGGTGGATTAATGCAGGTAATATTATTATTGGTGTTATTATATAGTCCCCGAACATCATGAGGAGGATTAGAAGAACAACGGATGCATAATCATATGTGCGGGCAAAATCAGGGGGGGGGGGGGGGCAGGGGGTACAGTGATAATAATGCGGTGACTTCAAATTCAGGCATTGACTGGGGTCACGGTTAGATGCATCTGACTGACAATAGGAAGGAAGTTCCTCATTCTGTTAGAGGATAATTTTTGGGGCAGTTTGTGGAGGAAACCCACTAGAAGGGATGTGTATGTTGGAATCTGGTCATTTCTAATAAAGCCGTACATTGTCGGAAACGGACTCAGTTCTGGAAAATCTATGGTAATCAAGTGACACAATTATAAGTTATTTTAGATAACTGGAAAAAGAAAAAACAGAGGGGAAAGTAAAACATTTCATTTTAAAAGGGCCAAATTTTGCTATTGCAGGGGACGCAATATTACAGGAACTAGACTGGAGAGCCTATTAGCAAATAGGTGATTTAGAAGCCCAAAATGGAGGAGCTTTAAAATATCTTTGGGAACATTTATTGCAAAATATATTACCAACTGGGTACAAGTTATAGGCGACTTAAAAACTAAAAAAAACATGGCTTTCTTCTGTTACGAGGGCAATAAACAATAAAAAAAGGGCCTTTAAAACAAATTATAGTTCAGTAGGGTCGCATCAGCCTTTGAATTACAAAGCGCTTAATAAAATCTGTAAAAAAGTGATTTAAAAAGCAGCTAAAATTCACAAATGGAAAGGCACGTGCCAAAGGATAGCAAAAGGACTAACCCAAGAAATTCTTTAAACAATATAACATGCCAACAAAGCCAAAGGTCAGAGCAAACGTTGGCCCTTAAAATAAACAGGGGATGGGGAGCTGGTCACTGGTGACAAGAGAAAGACAGGAGGTACTAAATAGGTTCTCAGTCAGTATATATATCAAGGAGATAGTAGTTGAAGGGGGTTGGGCAAAGATGCAGATCTAGGTGCTGGGTGCCAGTAATGTTAAATATCATCATCTGATACTAGATTAATTGGATCAGTGTCTAGAAAAAGTGAAAGCCAAGTTAAATAAAATGATGTGACTCTGGCTCCAGGCCCTGCATGGCATTCACCCAGGTTATTATATGACGCTCAGTCGGTTATCAGTGTGCCCCTGTACAAGATATTTAGATGATTCCTTGGTGACTGTTATAGTGCAGAAGGATGGCGCAAGGCAAATGTAGTTCCCATCTTCACAAACAAGGTTCTATCGTCTATGCCCACGGTCATTATTGACCAGTAAGTTTAACATCTGTCTGTGGGAAAATGTTTGAAGGGGCTTCCTTTAGGGCTATATAAGGAGTATGTTGCCAAAACATTATTGTGATTGCCGCAATGGATTTAATAAGGGACAGAAGCTGTCCAGTCAAATATGATTTCTTTTTATGATCGAGGCGAGTAGAAAGTATGGATAGGGGGAGTGTGGATATTGTGTTTTTTTTAGACTTTGCAAAGGCAGTTTGACACTTGCTCCCGCATAAGCGTTTGTTTAGGTAAATAGATCCTTGGGGTTAGAGATTAACAGTGTGTATTGGTTAAAAAACTGGACTGCTGGATGTACTCAGAGAGTGGTGGCTAATTGAATCCTACTATGAGTGGTCCGGTTGCGTGAGTGGTGTGCCGCAGGGCTCAGATTTGGGGTCTTCTTATATAATGTATTTATTAAACGATTAGTGGATAGGGGCTCATTAAGCACAGGTTTCAATTTTTGAGCTACACCCACCAGCTACTAGTAGGGATATAGTGCCATCTCTATGGAAGATGTATAAATTTGCAAGCAGACCTGGGACAACCATGAGTGCCTTATGAGGCATCATGGCAAATGGGGTTCATCAAGTGAAAAATGTAAGGTTCTGCATCTGAGGGGAAATATTATACAGTCAATATGTCTAGGGGGAGAACCTGGGAGAATGCTTGTAGAGAAAAGATTGGCGTTATTTGTAGAATCAATAAACTACAGACAGGCATGCACTGTTCACTCAGCCTGCCTTAAGGACAGAAAGATATTGGCGTGTATTAAAAAGGGCATGGACTCGGGGACAAGGTTGTCATTCTAACAGCTTTACTCAAGCATTGGTGCCGATCACTTAGAATCATGCTCGTCTCAGATTGGGCCCCAGTTTATAGAAGAGATGTAATAGAGCTAGAGAGAGTACTAAGCACGAGCAACCAAACTTATAGGGGAATGGTGCATCTAGTTATGAGGCTAGAGGTTAGTACGAATTTCGAAATTTTAGTCTTGAGAAAAGACGGCTTCTAGGGGGGAAATGGTATTAAATTCTATATAAATATTTAAATGGTCCATACAAAAATGTATGGGAAAACTTATTTCAGTGAATGCCGCTACTCCAGAAAGACAAGGGGAATTCATTCGACTAGAGAAAAAATGGATTTAATCTCACAGAAGGAGGAAAGAGCGTTCTCTCACTGTAAGAACTGTACATCTGTGGAATACGCCTGCATGAAGATGGTCACAGCACGCGATACTGTAGAGTGACTTTCAAGAAATGTTAGATACTACTGGAAATAAAGAATATTAATGCGTACGTAGCTAGTAAATTCTGGATCCTGGCTCGTGCGCGGCTCTGGGGTCAGATATTAGGGTTATATGGAAGCAGGTTGGTTTTGCCTTGTGGGGTTTCGGGGCAATAACCAGTGGAGAGTGGGCTTTAATACCTTGTTCTCTCCTCACCCACTTTTCCCCCTAAGGTTGAACTCGTGGACTTGTGTTTCTTTAACCTACTACTATGTAACCTATGGAGAACTATGAATACGAGCAGTATTAAAACCTGTCTATATAAACAAACATGCCGGGACAATGTTAGTTATGCTTTGAGGAACGCCCGGGTGTGTCGTAGCGAAAGGCGTCAAGATGTGTTAGTTTTTTAGTCTTTATTTTAAGTGCACAGTGTAAAATCCCAGCTGTGTACAGCAGAGAATTCCTTGTATTGTGTAGAATACAAAATTACCCACGCTTAGATTTTGGCTTACAGGTCTCACACAGCAATTCATGAAAATGTCGTCTCCAATAAATCTGAGCAGGCATTTCTTACATTTGCTGGACAGCTCTCACGCGGTTTTTTATTTGATTTCTCTGGGCCTAGTAGCATGGTGGCGGTAATATACAATGTTATTATCTGCCAAACCGGCACGAGACGGCGGTTTAGGGCAAAAGCCTCAGTAAAAATATCCAATGCTGTGTAGGTAAGCACAGATTTTCCGATTGATGGTCTACCTGCACTGTGTACGGTCAGATTTTCAGCAGATTTGAAATACTGACACAATAAAGCCTATTCCCCTTCCAATACAGCATTATTGTGCCCACTGTGTCTTCCTTATTTCCTCCATGCCTTCCAAGAGACATAGACTGTGTATGTCTTGCTGTTTCAGAATGGCTGATTGGTCGCCTGCCACTGCTGATCCTACGCTATGTACAACACTTGGCTTCAAAATGGTGACAAAAGGCTAGCGACAAGTGACCCTGCAAACATTAAGCTTTCCTGACTCAGCAAGACATACACAGAGACCACAAAGAGATGAGGAAGGTTGCAGTGATTGATTGATGGCTAGTACGTTTTTTATTGAGAAGGACACTTAGTAACACTAAAAAATAGTAACTCTTAAAAAAAATGGAGGTTGAAAATATAAGAAGATCTTAAAATGAAATTGTGCTGCCTTTTTTCAAGGTTCTTGTTTTATAGAGATTCAAGCACGCAGTATTAGCGACGTTTCTGACTATTTGTGCGCAATCTGTAGAATTCCATGGTTAAAGGTAATACCAATCAATTATTTTCTTTGTAAATAAATATATATGTATGTATGTGTGTGTGCTGTGTTAGTGTGTGTGTGTGTATATTGTGGGGACTAAGGGCCGGTAATCAGAGGCAGGCACACGGGGTAGGTTGCAAACAGAAATATAGGTTTTCATTTCACGGCAAAACCAAAACGCAGTAATATCTTAAAGTCTATTGCAGCAGGCTTACTTCAGCCGTTTAACACGAAAGAAAAAATTCCAAAGGTAAAGCCCCGGGCATCAAAAAAAAATAAATAAAAACATGTACTCCCCCCGTGGGGGAGGTGACTTCCTTTTGTGGGACCAAAGGTGTTGCGTGGGGCGCCGCGATCCTCCTGGGGCCCCCGCCGCGGCTTCCCCGGGGTCCCTGGGAGGGGTTTGCCCCCGCCCCCCCGGGTGTTGGGCGGGGGCGCACTCTTTCCCCGGGGCATATCTTCCCCCTTCCCCGGCCCTCGCTCCTTTTCCTCTTACAGCCCCCCCTGCGTCCGGCGGCGCCCCTCCCTTTGTTTAAAGGCCCGCCGGCGCGCGCCGGCTTGTGAGTTTTAAAAGGGGGCAGTGCGCCGGTAATTGGGTAATTGGGGGGGGAACTGCCCTCTTTTTACCGGGCGCTTCCCCGCTCCTCCCGGTTCTTTAGAGCCTTCCCTATTGTGAAAGGTTCCTATTGTTTTGCCCTTATTCTACCTTTGTACCGAAACCCTCCCCTTCCGTCTTTTAAAACCACGTATCTCTGGGCCTCCCCTGACCCCCCTCCCTTGTCCTCGCCCCAGGGAACCATAGCTCCCTGCCCTGACCCCCTGCCTGACCCCGATACGACCCTTTTCCTGAGTTTTTTGCACCCCCTTTTATATTTCGGTTGCCCCGCAAGCAAGTCAGGGTCAGGGGTAACGACCGGGTAGACCCCCGCCGCAGCAGTCCATCCCGTTTTTGCGGGGGCTTGGGGGGAAAAACCGGGAAACCTACTTAGACCCCCGTTCCTGGGTGGCTTACCCCCATCGTTGCGGTGGGTCCAGTGGATCCTTTTTCCGCGCCCGGGAAACCCGTAACGGGTAGTGGGCCCGGGGACCCCGCCAAGGTAAGTTTGCCCGGGGTGTGGCGGCCCTCTCAGCTGGTCCCCCCGCGGGCCTCAGCAAGGGGCCCAGGGGGGAAAACAGGGGATCAGTTGACCGCCTTGGTGAAAGAAACTCGTCACCCCCCCAGCGCCCCCCCAACCTCATCCTGGGGCCCGCCCCCGCCCCGGGGCTCCATGGCCCCTTTGGGCCCCAAGCTCGTTTGTCGTGCCTCCCCAAATTTTTGCGGTGATCCCAAGTTTGCAGGGGTTTTCTCCCCCGGCCATGCACATTGAGTTAAGGGGGCCCCCAAATTTCTTGTCAAACGTTCCAAGGTGGGTTTGGGTCACCCTGTTTTTGGGGGAAAGGCCCTGGCCTGGGCAAGCTCTTTTGGGACAGGAGCGATCCTGTGACTGCGGATTCCCAGGCCTTCCCCCCTGAATTCCGCAGTGTCTTGGGGAACCAGTCGGGCCTTTCTGCGGGGACGGCACTCTTAAAACCCCAAAACCCCAAGGGTGAAATTTTCAGTTGGGGGAGTACGAAATTTACAGTTTCGAAACCCCTGGATCAGAGTGTCCGGGAAATTGATGCCCCCCCTCCCGCCCCCACCTTTAAAAAAGGGCCTTTCCAGCAGTATAAAGGGACGCCCTTGCCGAAAGGTTTTGCCATCCTTTTGGGGCGAGTTAATCCCCCTGGCCACACCCCATTGATTTGGCGTTGGGAAAGAGGAAGAAGAGCTCCCCCAAATTTTTTTTTTTCGCGACCTGGCGGACCCCCCCCCGTTGCCAGGCCTGGCTCCGGTTTTCCAGAGCCCTTCACTCCCGCTTCCTTCCCCCTCTGAGGAGGAACCCTTGAGGTGGATCAAGCCCACTTTTTTGGAGCAGGAATTTTTCCCGTCGCCGTGCACAGAAGCTATGTCTGATCCTGCGCCAGCCCGGAAATTTTTTTCGGGGAAAGTGCCCGCTTCGCCCCCAACGCCCCGGGGAAACCCCGCAATAGGTATGTTGGGGGGGGCCCCCCTAGGTGAGACTCTTCCCCTCCCGCCTGGACTTTTGACGGTGGAGATCAGGACTGACTCGGGTTTTGTTTTCCCGGGGCTCCTCCCGTTGGGGGGACTCCGGTTCTCCCGGGAACTTTACCCACCCCCCCCTTGTTTTCCTTTTCCGTTTCCCTGTGGTTAGTCTGGAAAAGGCGGGGTTTTTTTATCCTCCGTCACAGGGGAGCTGTTAAAGGGACCCCATCCGGTCCCAGGACCAAGCCGGGGGACCCTCCAACGGGGGCCCTGATAAGGAGAAGTTTCCCCTCTATTTGAAACGTCCGGTCTTCCTCTGTGTTCTTTTTGGGGCCCCGTGGCTGCAGCCCCATGCCCTACGAAAAATTTGGGAATGACCGGCGAGGGTCGGGGCCCCTGGGGACCAAAATTTTTTGGGGAAAAAAAACCCCCTTTTGTCTTGGTGGCCCCTCGCCCGGTTTGGCCCCGTTCCTTCCCAACCATCCCCCAAAGGCCTCTGCCAGGGTTCCCTAGGGAAATTTCCGGGATTAGGGGGAGGGTTTTCCTGGTGAAGCAGGGGCCGAGGTCCTTCCGCCTAAATTTCCCCCTATGACTGCCCTATCGATTATGCCGGGGCCCAGCCCGTTTAGGGCGGGTTTCCCAAACTATCGGAAACCAAGGACCCAGGGCCATGCAAAACCTACATTGGGGAAAACCTGCAAAAGGGGGTTTTTACGCAAGTCCTCCCCCCCTGCGGGGGGGGGTTTTTTTTCTTCGTGCGAAAAAAAAGATGGTTCTTTCGGCCATGTATCGACTATCGGGGGCCTTAACAAATTTCACGGTAAAAAAACCGGGCTTACCCCTTTGCGCTGATCAGGGAAATTTTGTTGGGCCCGGGTTCGGGGGGGCAAAAATTTTTCCAAGTTTAAACCTCCCGAGGGGCCTAAACCCTCATCCGCATTCGAGGGGGGGATGAGGGGAAAGATGCTTTTACAAAGGGTTTGGCCCAATTTAAATATCTAGTCATGCCCTTGGGTTTTCCTGGGGCAATGCCCCAGCGTTTTTCCGGGGGAATTTGTGAAAGATATTTTCCCGGGGGATCCCCCTTTTCCCGTGTGTGGGGTTTAAAACCTGGGACGAAAATTTGGGTTCTCTCCGTTGGGGGAGACTAATCGCTCCCCTTTGTCCGCCTGGTTTTGGGGAGCGGTTCGGGGCCAAACCCACCTCTACGTTAAGTTGGAAAAATGTCTTTTCCCACCGCCCAGCCTCCCGTTTTTTGGGTTTAGGTCACCCGGGGGAACCGGGTTACGATGGACCCTGCCTAAGCTGTTGGCTGTTTTCCCGGGGCCCCCGGCCGGTGGGCCTACGAGCTAAAACTGCGTTTCCGGGGGTTTCGAATTACTACCGTCAGTTTATCCTGCATTATTTTCCTTGGTGGCCCCCATCATTGCATTTAAAAAGAAGAACCCCAACCCTAGGAAGTGGCCCCCAGGGGCCAAAAAAAGGGTTTTGCTCAATTTAAAGGGGTTGCCTTCCCCTCTGGCCCCCGTCCTGCCCAGCCCGGAAATTCCAAGGAAAAACCAATTCTTTTGGAGGTGGACGCCTCCTCGGCGGGTTGGCGCTTTTTCAAAGAAAAAAAGGGACCAAAAGGGCAGTGGTAAAATGGTTGCTTTCTTCCCCAAAAATTTTCTCCCCTGCAGAGGAAATTACACCATGGGCCGGGAGTTGCTGGTATCAAGCTCCCCCTTGAGGAGTGGCGTTATCTTTGGAGGGTGCTCATCCCCAAAATCACTTTACCCCGACCTTAAAAATTTTCCCAATTTACCTTCAATGGGCCCCCCAACGCCTAACCCCAGTAAAGGGCAGGTAGTCCCTGTTCTTCTCGCGCTTCAATTTTTCCCGATACATTTTTTGGCCCGCTGGAAAAAGAAAAAGTCAGGGCCGATTTCGCTCTCCCGTGTCTCGAAAGTTTGGGTGAGGAGGGCACGCCCCAGAATATAAATTTCCCCCGAACGGCCCTGATTCGGTGGGGTCCAAATTGATCCCGCGAAAGGGTTTTCCCCCAGGGAAAAACCCTTTGTCCGTCCGGGCTCCGCAGGAGAAATTTTTAAATGGGGGGGCCCCCTGTTTTTTGGGTTTGGGCACCCCGGGGCACGCAAAAACCTTCCTCTTAATCTCTTTTTTTAATGGTGGCCAAAAGGGTTGTAGGGACATCAAAGGGTTTCGTGAACTCCCGCGTTACTTGTGCTGTAACAAGATCCTCGCCACAAAACCCCCGGGGGTTTTCTCCAAACGCTTGCCCATCCCAGGGCCCCCTTGGGGTCATTTTGGCAAAAGGATTTGTTTACGGAAACTGCCTCCTTCTTCGGGCAAAACGGTTTATTTTGGGTGGGGCGCGGCCATTTTTTGGGTAGGCGCATTATTTTCCCTTGCCAGGGGCTACCTTGCCCCCCCGTTGGCCCAACCCTTTTTTCTCCAATTTTTCCGCCTACCGGACTCCGCGAAAATTGCCCCGGGTTTGGGGGGTCCAATTTGGTTTTAAAGGGTTTTGGGGGCCCTTGCTCTCGGTTACAGGTGAACCCCGATTTATCTTCCCCCTACCACAGCAGAGAACGGCAAGTGGAGAGGATCAATCAGATTCTGGGGGGCTATTTTCGAAAATTTTGTTTGGGGTTTGAAAAAGGATGTGGGGCCGCTTGCTTTTTGGGGGAGTTTTCCACAAAATTCCCCGGAGGGGGGGAATCCATGGTACCTCCCCCTTTTTCATCGTCTATGGCCCCGCCCCTCCCCCCCCCTCCATTACCCTTGTTCCCTTAAACGGAAAATTTGGGCAAACGGAATCTTCCCCAAAATTTTTGGTGTTTCCCTTTGGAAAAAGACCCCGCCCGTCTCTGCGCATGCAAACTGCCCCGCATGAAGGGGGCCCAAACGGGGGCAAAAAATAGAAGGGCCCCCCCAGTATTTTTGCCCGGCGACAAGGGCTGGTATCGGCCAGATATTAAACCGGTGGGAAAATCCCTTGTACAAAATTGGGGGCCCCCGGGACGTAGGACCATTTGAAGTACTCGCCCGCATCAACCCCGGCTGCCTACAAAAATCCCGGTCCCCCCCCAAAATGCGTATTCCCCTCCCTTTCCTGTCTCCTTGTTGAAACCTGTGGTCCCCGAACCGGGTTTTTCCCGGGATAAAACCTTTCCCTTTTCTGAAGCAGAGGCCGCCAAAAATTTTTCCCCTGTTTAAAAGGTTTTTAGAATGAAAACCATCAAGGGGGAAGGCGGTATTTTTTCCTTTATCGACGGGGGGGTTTTTGGGCTTGGGGGGAGGATCGTGGGAAACCGGAGGACAAAAATCTTGGACCGTTTAGTTACCCGCAGAGTTCCCCCAGGCCCGGAAAAAAAGGGGAGGGCTAAGGGGGGGGTATGTTGGTCCCGGGGGCCCCTGATCGCCCCCTGCGGGCGACCGCCGCGGCTCTGCCCCGGTCCCTGGGGCGGGTGCCCCCGCCGCCCAGGGGTGTCGGGGGCGGGCGAAATCGTTCCCCCGGGATATCTCCCCTTACCGGCCTCGCTCCTGTCTCTTTTACAGTCTCCTTTCTGTTTCCCGGGGCAGGCGTCCCTGTGATCTAAGGGCCCCGGTCGCGCCGGTCTGTGAGATTTAAAGGGGGCAGTGCGCGGTAATTGGGGTTTAAATTCCCGGGGACTGCCCCTTTTTTCCCCTGGGCGCTTCCCCCCCGCTCCCTGCCGGACTTTGTGCCTTGGGCCATTGTGAAAGGTTCCATTGTCTTGTCCCGATTAAACCCTGTTTCCTCCCCCCGTTCCGTTATTGGACCCCGTATCTTGCCGCCGCCCTGACGCCGCCCGTCCCCGCCACGAACCATAGCTGCCCGCCCCACCCTGCCCGGGCCCCGCTACGAGCCCGCCTGACGATTTTGACCCCGCTTTTCTTGGCTTTCCCCCGCAAACAAGGGCACGTCAGGGGTAACGACCTGGTAGACTCCCCCCGCAGCAATCCCTCCGCTTTGCGGGGGGGCCTGGTGGAAAAACCCGGAAAATTTCTTGTTGTTCCTGGGGGGGGCTTACACAATTTGCTTGCGGTGGTTTCCCTTTGGGTCCCCTTTCCCCGTCCGGAAACCCTAACAAAGGTCTTTTTTCGGGGGACGAGCGATTCCCTCTCTGCTTTAGAAATCTCTGGGGGACAAGTATTCCAAAAACACTCCCTTGGGGCATCAGGTTAATCTCTCACCTGGTCCCCCTTCCTGCCAAAGGGTTTAAAAAGGGCCCAGGGTTTCCGGTTAAAGCCTGGACCGGGGGGGGGGCGGGGAACGGGGCCCCCCACCCACGCTACGCCGTTAGAAAAAAGCAGCCCCAAAAAAGCTGCACACCAGCTATGTTTAAAAAAACCCCAACCTACGTAAAACCCATGGTTACCCATCTTTTGCTGCTTTTCCCCCCCCAAGATCCGGGTTTCCCTTTGGGGGGCCCCCTAGTGCAGTTCTCTTGCTGCCATTCTGCCGGTTTTGGAAAGACCGGGCTGTTCCTTTCGGTCGGTTTCCCTGACATCCCTGGGGAAATTCCCTTCCATCTGCAAACATAATACTAGGGACAACCCTTTATCCATTTTTTTTCCTGCTGGTTTTCCCTTTAAAAAATATATTTATATTTTTTATAAAATATTTTTATATATAAAATAAAATATAATATTTTATATATATATTATATTTAATTTTATTATATTTTATAATAAATATATATATATTTTATATTTTTATATATTATATATTAAAAAAATAAAAAATAATGCCCCTAAAAACTTTTAAACAAAAATGTGGTTGATTTTTTTGGATTTTGTTTTTTGGGCTGCAAAATCGTACCCTATTGTTTCTATGGCCTTTTCAATGCGTAAAATGGATCAAGAATTAACATGTCAATTCTTTGAATGTATGCATTTTACGCAATGCAAAAATGGATGTAAAATACGAATTGTCTAAACGACGATACGTATTTTATATTGAAATCAATGTAATCATACTGTAACATTGTTAATTATATTTTGGGTTCTGTTTGTAATATGTACCCAAAAACTTACTTAACAATTGCTGTGTGAACATACCCTAAGGCTATGTTCACACGTCGTAATTGTGGGGCGTACAGTACGTGCCGCAATTACGCAGGGTGTTTGGGTGTCGCGCTGATCAGCGCGTAGTCCCTCGACGTGGGGAGGGAGGGGCGGCGGCGGCGGCGTCCCCGTAGACTGTCATTACATAGCCCCGTTATACTGCCAACCTCAAGATGGCCGCTCCCATCAGCTGTTTACTAGGTGGAGCTCTCAAAATATAGTGATTGTATTTACAGTAGTCAACTTTCCATAGATCATTTATTTCTTGTTGAGTTATATTTACTTCCTCCTTCCTGTAATATAACTTAGTGTACTCAGTGATGATACATTCTCTTTAAGCCCCAGGCATGAAAGTGCTTAAAGGGGTTGGATCACTCATCCTACTTCAGTCCTGTTTTATCGGTTTCATTTTTGAATTCAGTGTTTACTGGATTCTACTGGTCTGCAGTGACGAGTTGCTGAGGACACCAGGTCTGTAGCTATAATGACCACTAGTCCCCGGAGTCGATTGCTAAGGTCTTATCAATCGACTTGAGGCCTTAACAACTGGCTTAACAACCAACTGGAGTCCCCGGAGTCGATTGCTAACTCTTATCAACTGACTTGTCTTGAGGCCTTAACAACCGGCTTAACGACTATTAGCGACTTCACAACGCAGTAAATTATGTGTCCCCCAGTGAAGGCAATAGGGTCCCCCAGTAAGTTATATGTACCCTAGTAGGTGGTTATATACTTTATATGTCTCCCGGTAGGTGTGTAGTTTACATGTCCCCCAGCAGGTATATGGGCAGGTTATGGGTCCCCCAGCAGGTATATGGGCAGGTTATGGGTCCCCCAGCAGGTATATGGGCAGGTTATGGATCCCCCAGCAGGTATATGGGCAGGTTATGGATCCCCCAGCAGGTATATAGGCAGGTTATGGGTCCCCCAGCAGGTATATAGGCAGGTTATGGGTCCCCCAGCAGGTATATAGGCAGGTTATGGATCCCCCAGTAGGTATATAGGCAGGTTTAGGTCCCCCAGCACACATGGGTAGGTTATATGTCCCCCCGCAGGTATATAGATAGCTTATAGGCCCCACAGCACGTGTATATATAGGTAGCTTATAGGCCTCACAGCACATATATAGGTAGATAATAGCCCCCCCTGCACATATAAAAGTAGATAGTAGCCCTCTGCACATATATAAAAGTAGATAGTAGCCCCCCTGCACATATATAAAAGTACATAGTAGGCCCCTGCACATATATAAAAGTACATAGTAGCCCCCTGCACAAATAAAAAAGTACATAGTAGCGCCCTGCACATATATAAAAGTACATAGTAGCTCCCTGCACATATATAAAAGTACATAGTAGCCCCCCTGCACATATATAAAAGTACATAGTAGCGCCCTGCACATATATAAAAGTACATAGTAGCCCCCTGCACATATATAAAAGTAGATAGTAGCGCCCTGCACATATATAAAAGTACATAGTAGCCCCCCTGCACATATATAAAAGTAGATCGTAGCGCCCTGCACATATATAAAAGAACATAGTAGCCCTCCTAGCACTATATAAAAGTACATAGTACAGCCCCCCCCACTGCACATTTATAATTAGATTATAGCCCCCCCCTCTAGAGCAAATTAAAAGTAAGACACTGACAGCACTCACCTGACCTCGCTCCCCACTACTGTCGCTGTCGCTGCTCCCGCTGTCGCTGCTCCCGGTCTTTTCTTCAGCAGCGTGACGTCACCAGGCCGCGCGCGGACAGCATGATGACGCGCACGCCGCCCATGCTGTGCACTCCAGTGAGCCGCATCCTGCCTGCGGCCACAGAGTACTCTGCGGAGCTCTCTGCTCCGCCAAAGCATCTAACTGGATGTGTGTCCGGCGGATGCACATACAGTTAGTCCCGCCACCGCTGCCGTCGCCAAGGTCCTAAGCCGATAGCTTAGCGACTGGTACCGGCTTAGGACCCGAACGATCGGCGGCGGATAGCGGCGGCGCCGGGGACTAATGACCACCGCTGGCAGCGTATCAGGAGAAATCGAACAGTACTGTAGCTATAGCGACCTGGGGAGCTGATGCAGTCCATACAAGAGGGGATGTCTAGTAATAGGTAGGATATTGTTAATGAACACATATTGCAATGTGACTTGTTTTTGCAAGATTTTTAACAAAAAGCGACTCTTGTAGTAAGACAAACCCTTTAATGACTATCACATTTTTTTAGTTTTTGCCCCGTTGCGTTTCAACAGTTGTAACTTTTTTGCAGACGTTTTCAATTTTTTTTTGTTTTTTTGTTTATTTCTTTTTACACCATTTTTATAAAAAAAAAAATAACCTGTTCAATTCTATAGGTTATTGTGGTTGTGTGAATGTCTAATGTGTATGTTTGGTTTTTTTTGTGTGTAATGTAGACACAATTATTTTTTATTAAATATTTATTTTTATTTTATTATTTATTTCATTTATTTTTTCTACACTTTTTTATGTTTTTTTACTTTTTATTTATAATTCCATGAAGGAATAACTACTTCACAATTTTTTTTGCACTTAGTAATGCTATCTTCATATATGTTAAAACATTAGACTCCGTGTCAGAATGACACAGGCAGCAACCTAATTGCAGGCTTGTTATACAGAAAGTCCTGGGGCTAACTGTTCAGAGGCTCCATAATCCCTTTGATTATGCCACGGTCATGGACATCAGCAATCAAAGGGTTAAGTGCCGGGAGCGGAGGTTTCCTCTGCTTCCCGTTGCTTACAGAGACTGCTCTAGGAACAGAACTGTCAAGTACATCTCTGTTCGTAGCTCAGCTCAGACGGTGGGAGGCAAAATACTCCTTTTTCTGTAGCGACATCTAAAGACGTCGCTGAAGAAAGAGGACCTGCACCGTACGCCGACTATAGTCAGTGGGTGGTCACAAAGGAGTTAATACACCCCATGATCCTATTTGCTTTAGCAGCTGCTGCCTGACACTGGCTGGTACAATTAAGTTTACTGTCCACTATGATTCCCAAGGCCATCTCCATGTCACTTTTACCCAGCGTTTTTGGTTTAACAAGTAATAATGTAATGGATTTTTCCTTCCTATGTGCATAACCTTGCATTTATCTACAGTATGCTAAACCTCATCTGCCACTTCTCTGCCCGGAATCCTTTGTAATAAAACATTATCCTCTATTGTGTTGTTTACTTTACAGAGTTTAGTAGCATCTGCAAAGATTGAGTAATCCTTCTGTAATTCGGTCATTAATGAATATATTAAAGACAATAAGGCCCAATACTGACCCCTGTGGTACCCTACTAGTAATAGGGATCCAGTCAGAGTATGTACCATTAATCCCCCCCCTTTGTTTTCTATCTCTGAGCCAGTTACTTAACAACTTGCAAACATTTCCCCAATCAAAGCATTCTCATTTTACTTACCAAACTTTTATGTGGCACAGCAACAAATGCCATTGGAAAATCTAGATATGACATCCAATGCCTCACCCCAATTCAGTCTAGAACTAACCTCCTCATAGAAGCTGATGAGATTAGTTTGAAAGGACCGATCCTTCATAAACCCATGCTGGAACGGAGTTATACGTTTATTTTCAGTGAGATGCTCCAATATAGCATTTCTTAGAAAACCTTCAAACATTTTTTCCTACAACAATGGTTAAACTTACCAACCTATACTCTCCAGGATCAGTTTTTGACCCCTTTTTGAATATTGGCACCACAATTGCTATGCACAAATCCTTTGGTACATACCCTGTTACCATTCAGTTCATAAATATTAAGAATAGAGCCCTTTCTTTCACATTACTTAATTCCTTTAGGACACAGGGGTGTATACCATCGGGACCTGGTGAGTTGTTTATTTTAATTGCATCAACGCGGAGCTGCACTTCTTCATGGGTTAGACTAGAAACATTTAAGGTTGAGTTTACCTGATCCATCAGCCCTTTGACAGGAAGTTAATTTTCCTTAGTAAATACAGTGGAGAAAGCATGTTTAGTAGGTTTACTTTCTCCTCATCACCCTCTACAATACCTCCCTCATTACTTTTCAAAGGGCCAACATTTTTAGTTTTAATCTTTTTACTATTTATATAGTTAAAAATATTTTGGAATTAGTTTTACATATTTTATTTTATTATTATTTTCCTCATATTTTTTAGTGCCTCCTCACTGCCCTCCTGTGTAAGTAGCTGAAACGCTTTATTTTTCATATTTATTGCCTCCTTTACATCTCTGTTGATCCACATTGGCATTTTCCTGTTTCTAATCATTTTATTTCCGTAAGGTATGCACGTCTCACAGTGGGTGCTTAAGATGTTTTAAAGATCTCCCATTTATTATCTGTTCTTTTATTTTTGAAGACCTTTTCCAAGTCAATGCGATTTAGGGCCTCTCTAAGCTGATTGAAATTAGCGTTCTTGAAATTCATTGTTTTTGTAGCTCCTTGACAATATACTCTATTGAAGGATAATTGGAAATGTATTATATTGTGGTCACTATTTTCTAGTTGCCTGCCAACCTAAACCTGTGTTAGGGCATGTCCCCACTGCACGGGTTTTCGGCCGGTTTTTCAGCTGGTTTGCGGTTTTCAGACCGCCTGAAAAACCGTCCGAAAATGAGCACAATTGTGCTCTATGGAAAACCCGTGCAGCAGTCCCCACTGCACGGGTTTTCCGCCAGGCGGTTTTGTCGCCGGCGGACCGGCGACAAAACATTGGACATGCACAAGCTTCCGTCCGGTTTCTGGACGGAACATGTACATCTCACTGGGAGGAGGGACGGCTGTTCTCCGCTCATCGTGGAGAAAAGCCGTCCCCCCCCGCGGCCGTGGGGACGGCCGCAAAACCGGACAAATACCGGCCGGCAAACCGGCCGGTATTTGTCCACTGCCGTGTAAACAGCCCCTTACTCTGTTATGTCTGTTAGTCAATATTAAGTCCTAGATGGCCTTTCCTGTAGTTGGCTCCTGCACCAGTTGGGAAAAGTAATTATCTTTAGCTATTGATAAAAACCTGTTTCCTTTATGAGAGCCACAGGTTTCAGTTTCCTAATTTGTCTGCGCAGTTGAAGCTGCCCATAATAACAACCACATTATGATTAGCCTCATCTGTTTGTTTGAGGAGTTCCGCTTCTATGAGTTCTGTTATATTTGGGGGCCTATAGCAAACCCCTAATAGAATTATATAATTGATATTACCCATAATGACTACACATGTTAATTTCCTGTATCTATATCTTCCCGTAGTGTAGGCTTCAGACAGGATTTTATATAAAAACATACACCTTCCCCATTCCGATTTTTTTTTTTTAACTGTAAATTTTTATTAAAGTTTTCAGTACAAAAATACGATCAACAAAGCCGTACAGTAAATATCAAAGAGATACTATGCCATCAAATTAGTAAAAACAAAGTGCAGTATAAAACAAGTAGATCTCAGTGAATTAACTAAAATACATTTCTAGTCCGCAACTCTATAGCGCCCTTCACTGGGGCCACTGAGAGACAGACCCTTAGACGGCTAAAGTAACACAGTTACTTCCAAGACATGAAGACAGACTAACAAAACAGGGGAGGGGAGGAGAAGACAAAGGACAGACACACAAGGAAGAAGTAAGGCTCCTAACAGTAGGTTTGCAATCCAATTATATCAAAGTAGAAAACTACAAATCATGTAGGATACAGTAAACATCCCATGGTTTCCAGACACAGTCAAATAGGTCCAGTTGGTTGTGAGATAGAGCAGTAAGATATTCCATTTGTCTAACTTCTTGCAAACGGAGACTTAAGTCGTGCTGAGTGGGAGTAGATGCTTGTTTCCAAAATCTAGCAATAAGACATTTAGAAGCTGTCACTATGTATAGGAAGAGTCTTCCCATCCCACAACCTAGAGGGACGTAAGGGATGTTTAGAAGGAAGGTCTGTGGGGTAAGAGGGACCCTAATCTGTGCAATATCAGCAACCAAGGATTGAACCATTAACCAGAATGGCCGTATCCCCTCACAGTCCCAAAACACATTTGCAAATTCGCCCCTGGATCCCCACATCTCCAGCAACAGTCTGGGATGCTAGGCTTCAGTCTATGCTGGAGAGCAGGCGTGTGATACCAATACATTAATATTTTGTACTGGTTTTCTTTAGTTTGAGCAGAGAGAGATGAGCAGGCTGCCTGCTTCCATATCATTTGCCAGGTGTCTCTAGAAATAGGGGACCCCAGATACTCCTCCCACTTAACCATATATGAGTGGACCATTGGGGAGTCGGGATTAGAAGCTATTAAAAGCTTATATATAGAGGATATCAGGCCCTTCGAGGAGTGTCCTGCCCGACATATCTTTTCAAATACAGTGGGAGCAGACACTGTGGTGGATTTTAATGTCGAGGAGACAAAATGACTAATCTGAAAGTAAGAGTAGGCAGCCGAGAGGGGCAGGTCATGAGCCGACCGCAATACATCAAACGTTTTCAATCTCAATGTACGATGGTCCACCAGATCCGCAAAGTAAAACAATTTACGGTCAAACCAAGGCTTCAGACTCACATCCGGTCGGCCATCCAACAGCATAGGGTGAAATATAAACGAGGTCAGTGAGGAAGCCTCAGAGCATAATCCAAACCGTTTGTGGCATCTCTTCCAAATATCCCTAGTAAGGGACATAGAATGCAATAGAGTGATATTAAATTTCTGGGAGGTGGTAGCCCACAGCAAGGAATTCGGGTGAATGGGGGCTAGCCACAACTTCTAATAGTGCTGACCAAGATGGTATAGCACGCAATTGAGCCGCCCAATAATATTTGACGAGGTCGGGTACCGCCAGACCCCCCTCCACCCTACTCGCCAAAAGAACACTCCGAGATATCCTATGCCTCTTTTTCCCCCATATAAAGTGAATCAAATCCGATTGCAAAGAACGAAGAACTGTCATAGGGATAGGAACGGGTAATGTCTCATACAGATACATCAACTTAGGGAGAATGGTCATCTTAATCGCTGCTATTCGTCCAAATAAAGATAGAGCTAATTTATTCCATCTTTCCAATAACCTCTTAATATCAGTTATTAATTTAGGAAAATTATTCTTAAAGAGAGAGGCATAAGCCGGCGTTAGATTGACCCCCAGATACCGCAAACATTCGATCTGCCACCTATAATTAAAGTTGGCTTTTAAGAGGGAGAGCTGATCACTAGGGATACTAATTGGCAAGGCTTCGGTTTTGGACGTATTAATCTTATAACCTGACAGAATCCCAAACCGGGTCAAAAGGGCATGTAAGTTAGGAAGGGAAACCATAAGATTAGTCAATGTAAGGAGGACATCATCAGCGTATAACGAGACCTTAAAATCCTGTCCTTTTAGTGGGACCCCTTTAATATCATCGTGTAACCGAATTGCAGCAGCCAGCGGCTCAATACTAAGCGCAAAAAGTAAGGGAGAGAGGGGGCAACCCTGTCTGGTCTCATTTCGTATTGTAATCAGTTGAGAAGTGGCGTATGGGAGCCTGATGGCAGCAGTGGGGTGGGAGTAGAGACCCTGGAGTGCGCCAATCACCCCATTCTGATTTTTATTATCTCTTCTAAAAAAAAAACTGTAACCCTGTAAGTTAACCACCGTCGTAGCTCTCGTCCATCCATGTCTCAGTTATCCCCACTATGTCATATTTTTCTTCAGCAATTATAATTCTAGTTCATTAATTTTATTGCTGAGACTCCTGGCATTGGTCAGCATGCAATTTTAAAGTGTTTTGGTTTTCATTTTACTAATTTGTACTAATTCACAGCTCTCTGTCTTCATTATCTTGCATGCTATATGTGTAGTTTCCCTACCCTCCTCCAGCCCCCAGTTTAAATTCTCCTTCAATTTCTGGCCATTTTGTGCCCCATGGTGTCACCAACAAAATTGTGCAATCATTGAATTATGTATATAATGTAATTTGGTACCATTTAAATCCCTTTATTAGATGGCACCTTTCAGAAAAAAAGCAACGGCATTATCTACTGCACACAGTGTCAGACTGGAGTACCTAAGGCCTAGGGCACTAGGACCTAGGGCCCACAAATTGAGCTGTTTCTGGGCCCATCGATGGAGTGTATTTTAGGGGCCCACCCTACAACTACTACGTAAATGACTGTACATGCCTCCTATGCTCTGCCTTTTGCCTCTCTGTCTATGCTTTTTTTTTTTGCCTTTTCTGAGGACATACATGCAGTTAAAAAACAACTTCAGGTCTGCCATACTCAGTGCCCCATCGAAGGTTTCCCCTATTCCCCTGTGGGCTAGTCGAGTCTGACTGCACATTTAGTACATCTTTACAGAAAGTCTGTTCTAGACTAGAACCACACATATAGATCTTGTGGCAGTTTTTAAGCCAAACCAATGAATGGATCCCAAGAGTATACATTAACCCTTTCCTGACATGATTTTTGTTCTTTCTGTTTGTTTTTTCCTCCCTGTGTTTCCGAGAACCATAACTTTTTTATTTTGCAATCTATATAGACATATGAGGGCTTGTTTTTTGCAGGACAAGATGTTCTCTATAATGGTGCTATTTTATGTAATGTACTGGGTAACCAAGAAAAAAATTGTTTTTGTTGTATGGACCTGAGAAAAATGAGGGTTATGTTTTATGTCGTTCACAGTTCATATAAATGACATACCACTGATGTTCTTCAGGTCGCATAATTCTGTTGACACCATATGGTTAGATTTTTGCCACGTTTAAGTACTTTTTATTTTTTAAATATACGCAACACAATTTTCTGCAACCAAAATTTTTTTATCTTTTCATCCATGGACCTAAGTGGGGTCTCTTTTTTGCAGGATAAAGTGTAGTTTTTATTGTTATCATTTGGGATATATGCAACTTAATGATCACTTTCTATTCTGGAGATATAACATAACCCCAAAAAAAATGCAATTTTGACATTGGGTATTCATTTTTCTATAGTGTTCACTGTATGGAATATTATTATATTTTAATAGATCAGGTTTTTATAGATGCAGAAATACCAATTCTGTTTAACGTTTATGTTTTTTATTATCTTACTTGTACAATGGCAAAACTTTTTTTTAACTTGTACTTTTAGTCTCCCAAGGGTACTTTACCATTAGGTGGCATGATTGCTTGTACACTGTTCCTATATGTAAAAAAAACAAACAAACAATTAAGGGTACTGACTGTGTGTTACTGTTGTGCTCCAGACCTGCTTTTCTTTTTGGTAAATGCTCCTCTTCCTGAACTGAGAAAGTTGCAACTACTGTATGGTAATTATTTACTCCGGTCAACACACTGCACATAGTATACACGGTATATATGTTTAACGTTATATTTGCCAATTTTGTGTATAAATATTATAATATTTTATGTATGTCATAACCATGCCTATGTCATTTCCTGCCTTTTTTGATAAACATATGACAATAAGAATACCCATTTTACAGCCTACATATACACTAGGATATTGCAATACAAATGTATTCAGGCAGGAAACAGAAAAAAATATTTTTGCAAATTAAAAATGTTAAAAGTACTGATTGCTGCAAGGAATTCGGAACAAAAAAATGAAAATTGGGCAATGTATCCTCAGAAAATTACATATTAGTCACAACGTTTTTATTGTAATTTTTTTTAATTCTGATTATAAAAACTTCTGAAATCCTCTAGTTTTGACACTGGCTACTGGAGAATGCATACAATAATACATGACATGATAACATTTTGCTTCGAATGCAGCTAACTTCTCGAATTTGCTGTGTAATCTATGTGAGGAGGTAAACAGAATCATTTCATTATTATAAGTGAACGGGGTATGTAATGAAATATGACGCCTCTATATTACTGACGGATATAAAGAAGGATGGCAACACTTTTCAGTCTCTATGTGTGCATGACCCCTCATATAGTTTTTTTTTTTTACATGTACTGTAAATAAATAATTTGATAATGGAGCATGATGAATATATTTTTTGTTCTCCAGGTCTAGCACATAGCCCCCTCATGGCGCGGGGGCAGGAAGAAACATCTTTACTATCACTGGTTGCTCTAGGATTCCTGGTCCAGATGTGCCTATTGCCCCCAGGAAGAGGGTAAGACAAAAAAAATGTGGCTACAAGCTTCTCTAAATATAAGCATGGTCTGCTCACCACAGTGAGGTGTGCAATTCATCAGTAAAGTCCGATTACACAATTAAAGTGTAGTTTGAAAATGTGACAAATACGATATGTCATGTCACATTATCACAGTCAGTATGTCTCTTTTTTGCTATAAATTATTTTCTTCTGTCTGAGTTTGTCAATATAAAATCATATTTCGGTGACCATAAAATACAGTTCTTATAGGTCTAACTATCATAGTCATAAACCGTAATTCATATAGGGTCTTAGGAAATATCAGGGTAATTTAGCTTTTCCAATGAAGCCGGTATAAGTTAAAAAAGATAACTTCCAATCATGGGATGAGTTAGGAAGCAGTATACTTGAACTATGAAATAGAATGCAGATATGTTGATGCAGCAATATATTCTGAACCCCCAAAAAATGAAGAACAGAACCACCAGAACCCTAATATCTGATAAAATGAAGAACAGAACCACCAGAATCCTGATATTAGGGTTCTGGTGGCTCTGTTCTTCATTTTTTGGGGGTTCAGAATTTATTGGTGTCATCAAGACCTCTAAGTTAGTTTAGATCCTAGACCAGACTCAATAAATGCAGACACCTAAAGAAATGTAAACTCCAGACCAGACCACTACATTTTTAATGACCCATCATCCAAAAGAACTCAATCCCCTAAATTAAATCAGTTCCTCTTTACTTCACTTAACTTGGCACTGCTGTATATGATCCTCTGATGCTGGCCTGCCACTATAGAATATGCTGCAACTAAGAAAAGTATGGAGCAGGAGATCAGGATATCCAAGATTGCCCCAGGGTACATTGCATGAAAGTTTGTGAACCCTTCAGAATTTTCTAAATTCCTGAACATATTTGATCTGATACTACATCGTAATTTAACACAAGGAGAAAAATGATCAACTATGACATATCCGTGGTTTGCACAACTATGTGAACCTTTGCTTTTAGGATCTGGTATAAACCAACTGAGCAGCAATCTTTCTGGTAATTGATAATTAGTGCTGCATATTGGCTTTCGGAAGTTTAGCCCATTCTTCCATAAAAAACAATTTCAACTCTGTTATGTTGGTGAGGTTTTACCATTAACTGCTCATTTCAGGTCCTTCCACAACATTTCCATTGGATTAATTGACTACTTTTTTTTTCTGCAGACTGTTAGAAATATCTTACACAGTAGTGCTGGTAATTTTGCTTACCTCCAAATGAATATAGGATTTTGGTTGGCTCATGTGAGCCGCACTGTCACTAGCTGCTGAATCACACTATATCTGCTGTGTGAGCTAGGAATTAATCTCAGTTAATCTTACTTTGCATTCCTATGGGATACTGAAAGTCAGTTTCCTAGGAATGCGTAGAGATACTGATATCCTGTCAGTATAAAAAGCATAGTGTCTTTCAGGAGGTCAGATTGCAAGTCATGTGACTCAACAAAATACTTTTGTAGCAGTCAGAAGTCCTATATTTAGCTGCAAGTAAGCAAAATTACTGGTACTACTGTGCACCTAAAACCAATTTCTAATGGACAACAACAAAAATGAAGTGGTTCTTTAGGATCAGGACTTTGTCTCTCCAAAGCTTTAACTTTATTCTTCTTTAATCATTTATTGGTCAAATGACTTGTGTGCTTAGGGTAATTTTCTTGCAGCATCTCCCTCCAAATATCATTTTACTGATACATTTTCTCACAAAAATTTGTACACTTCTCACATTTTTGTAAATATTTTATATCTTTTCATCGCACAATACTGAAGATATTACACTTGATACAATGTAAAGTAGTAGTAGTATAAAAGTGTAAATTTGGTGTGCATTCAAAAGAACTCAACACACAACCATCAATGTCTCAACCGCTGGCAACAAAAGTGAGTACACCTGTAATTGAAAGTGGACCAGTTGTGGCCAGGACATGTTACTCTACATGGACATGTACAGTGTATGTGCCCAGGACATGTTACTGGTCCAGCTTATCCAGTTGATCTTTAGCAAACTGCAAACAGAGGCAATGTTCTTATTGGAGAGCAACGGCTTTCTCCCTGCAATCCTGCCACGCACACCATTGTTGGACCTATAAACATTAACACTTGCTAATGTGAGAAGGGACTGTAGTTGCTTAGAGGCTATTTTGGCTACCTTGGGTTCCTTTCTGACCTTGCAGACTATTATACACCTTGGTGGTGGCATAATCTTTGTTGGTTGACTACTTCTGGGGAGGGTAATAATAGTGTAATAATAGTCTAGTAATAAGTTGCCTACAAACACTTGTCATTCTATTGATTGACAACACCTGTGTATAACATTAACTTTAAATTATCTGCTAACCATAGAGGTTTAAATTCTTTTGCCACTCACACATATGTGACATTTTATCATTTTCCTTAATAATAAATGATAGTTTTAGGTTAAATTATTGCGGAAAAATAAAAAATTCTGAAGGGTTCCCAAAATTTCAAGCAACTCTGTATGCGTAGATTATATACAGTGGGTTGCAAAAGTATTCATACCCCTTGAACTGTTCCTCATTTTTAAACGTTACAGTCACAAACTTAACTGTATATTATTGATATTTTATGTGATAGAGCAACACAAAGCAACAAGTATTTGTAAAATGCTCTGTGCTTAGCTCCATCCATCTTCCCTTCAACTCTGACTGACTAGCTTCCTAGTCCCAGCCAAAGCAAAACATCCCACAACATGATGCTGCCACCACCATGCTTGACAGAAGGGATGGTGTGTTCCAGGTGATGTACAGTGTTGGCTTTTCCCCATACATAGCATTTGACATTTAGTAAAATTTTGGTCTTATCTGACCAGAGCACCATCATCCACCGGCTTGCTGTGTTCTCTACACAGCTTTTTGCAAACTGTAAAAGGGACTTCTTATGGCTTGTTTTCAAAAATGACTTTTTTTGCCACCCTTCCATAAAGGCCAGGTTTGTGGAGTATATGACTTATGTTTGTCCTGTGGACAGATTCTACCCTCTTCACTGTTTATTTAATTAGTGTTCTCCTTGTCCAGACTGTCAGTTTAGGTGAATGACAATGTCTTGGTAGATAAGCAGTTGTACCATACTCCTTCCATTTGCTTTTGATGAATTGAACAGTGCTCCATGAAATGTTCAGAGCTTGGGATATTTTTTTTAATTCCTAACCCTACAATACACTTTGCCACAGCTGTATCCCTGAGCTTTCTGGTGTGTTCCTTGATTGTAATGATGTAATTTGTTTGCTAATGTTCTCTAAAAACCTCTGAAGCCTTCACAAAACATCTGTAGTTTTAATGAGAATAAAGTACATACAGATGAACTCTACTTACTAATTAGGTGACTTTTAAAAGCAATTGGTCACACTGGATTTTATTTGGAGGAATCAGAGTACAGGATGCTGAATACATTTGCACGCCAAACTTTTCAGTTTTTCAATTTGCAAAAGTTTTGAAAAGCACGGAATATTTTCTTTATACCCTTACAAATACTTACAACTTTGTGGTGCAAATTCTGATGCATGACAATGCTAGGCTTTGTTTGTTAGCAGATCCTGTATGATGAAGCCATTGATGATATGGACTAGCCTGCCCATTCTGTTAGGAGCCCAGGGCCCATTGAACCTGCATATGGTCTCACAATGGGTCTGAAGATCTAATCCTGTAACCTAATGGCAGTCATGATACCTTTGGCTAGCACATGGAGGGCTGTGCAGTCCTCCAAAGAAATGCCTTCCCACACTTTTACTGACTCACTGCCAAACCGGTCATGCTGGAGGATGTTGCAGGCAGCAGAACGTTCTCTCCACAGTGTCTCCAGACTAGGGTAGCAAATATAGCAGCTGCCACAGCAAACGGGTCCTTAGGGGCCCAGGTCTCGTGGCAGCTGCTAGTGCTTCTGCCACCCCAGTAGTTCCGCTCCTGCACCCGCCGGCAATGAACATAACAGTTCACTGCTGGCGGGGCGGAACTGCCAGGCCCAGCGCTTCCTGCCTCTGAACACCCGGGCACTCTGTTCGAGTGGAGCTCCACTCTGCTAATCTCCCTAATAGGCCTAAGACCTTAGGCCTCAAGTCTACCAGGCGCCGGTCCACAGTGCTGACATGGGCGACGTGATGATGTCACATCTTCACGCTGCCCGCGCCGAGCACAGAGATTGGCTGGGAGCTGAGCTGGTTGCATCAAGGCATCGTGGGACAGGTGAGTAAGGTATTTATTATTTTTTTAACATTAATGAAGTGAATCTAATCCCCGCCTACCTATATGAAGCCCCTATAGCCTACCCTTAACCCTTCCTGCCTACATATATGGCCCCTATAGCTACCTAGATCCTGCCTGCCTACCTATGTGGCCTCTATAGCTACCTAGACTCTGCCTGCCTACCTATATGGCCCCTATGCCCCACCTAAACACTGCCTGTCTACCTATATGGCCCCTATAGTTACCTTACCCCTGCCTTCCTACGTACATGGCCCCTATACCATACCTAAACCCTACCTGCCTACCTGTATGTCCCCTATCGCTACCTAAACCCTGCCTGCCTATATGGGGCCCTATACTCTACCTGAACCCTGCCTTCCTATATGGGGCCCTATAGCTACCTAAACCCTGCTTTCCTACCTATATGGCCCCTATACCTTACCTGAATCTTGCCTGCCTACCTATATGGGGCCCTATAGCTACCTAAACTCTGCCTGCCTATTTGTGGCCCTATACTCTACCTAATCCCTGTCTGCCTGCCTATATTCGGCCATATAGCTACCTAGACCCTGCCTGCCTTTATGGGGCCCTATAGCTACCTAAACCCTGCCTAGCTATATGGGGCCCTATACTCTACCTAAACCCTGACTGTCTGTATATAGGCCCCTATACCCTACCTAAACACTGCCTGTCTACCAATCTGGGCCTCCCTATTGCCTACCTAAACCCTGCCTGCCTATATGGGCCCTGTATAGCCTAGCTAAAGCCTGCCTGCCCATTTGGGGCCCTCTGTAGCCTATTTACCTACCTGTGTGGGCCCCAATATAGCCTACCTACCTAGCTACCTGAGGCCCACCTACAGCCTAACTGTGGCTCAACTACTGCATACTTAGCTAAATGGGACCTGCCTACAGCCTGCCTACCTACATTGAGGCTGCCTACCTAACTGCGGCCTAACTACTGCCTACCTAGGGCCAATCTACCTACCTAACTGAGACCTGCCTAACTACTGCCTACCTAGGACCAATCTACCTACCTACCTGAGGCCTATGTACTGCCTACCTACCTGGGGCCTATGTACTGCCTGCCTACCTACCTGAAGCCTAGCAACCTACCTAGCTTGGGCCTGCCAACCTATCTAATGGGGTCTTCCTCCCTGGTAATTTGATTCTTAGGGGTAAAGGCCATAGCTGTAACACAATCTCCAGGGGGTGAGTCTTCTGTTCCTCCCTCTAGAAGACTGGGCCTCTAAGCTATGGCCTCTACTCCTCTGCCACCTCTTGGAAGTTTGTACAGAGGTGGGAGCAGGTTGTGAGGTGCTGGAAAAGTGAGGATTCTAAGATATTTGTGTCCAAATCTGCAGGGACAAGTGGTGGCCGGGAAAAGTCATCATAGTGGTCAGGACCGAATGCATAACAAAAGGGAAAGTCAATGACACACCAGAGAAATGTCACCTGTGAGTCACAAGATGCAACTGCATTGTAATCTCTCATGTCAGCAGAGTCTGTATACACTGGATCTACAACTTTATGGTCCCTGTATGGTGGTAAGATACAGTCTGTAGAGCAGTAATATTGGTCTTTGTATACTGATCTTTATTCAGTAATAGTATAGAGGTATTATTCAGTCACTATGTGGTGGTAATTTGTGGTTATGTTCTGGCGGTATAATCAAGTCCATATGTAGTAGCATTATTGGTAATGTTGGTCTTGGTATAGTGGGATTTTTATGGTAGCAGTATGATGGTGATATGTATGGTGAGGTACTTGCCATTTTATTATCTAGTAACTTCATCTACCGGTAAATGTTCATGGTCAGGGAGGCGGGGCCATCCAGAAGTTTGCTATGGGGCCCAGGCTTCTCTAGTTACACCCCTAATACTGCTGATCAATTGTAAGGTGTTGTCTGGGTCTCATGATGTCAAAATGTGGACAGCATGATGAGGAGGAATGTTTAAATCCCAAATCAAATTGATCCCCTAAATTTATTAGGTGATTCAGGGACCAAACACCTGTTGTAAATTTTGCCATTGAGATCCTTAATCAGCAGGTTGTACAAAAAGTACTGAAACATTGAATAGTTGGACATGTGCAGTCTAAAGATGGGGTCATTTAAAAAAAAAAAAAATCAAGAAATGTTATTTTCATTCTGAAATTTCAACCAAAAGCCAAATATTCCTAAATTTTTGTGAGTAGTGTATATAGTATAAAGTAAGGCCAAATCAATATTATAGCTGCTCTCAAATGGCCATGTGGTCAGTAAAAGGCCAAATGTCCTTCAATAGCCAGCCCCATTTGTCAGTTTACACCAGGCTTCCTACCTTGGAAGGAGTCTAGGGTCCTTGCATAGGGCTGTCAGAGCTTTGCCACCTCATGTTAGTTGCTGAGTGGTGTGGAGGTGAACATCGAAGCTTCTAATACAAGATGTCTCCCAATCCTTGTGATAGCGCTTCCACCTCTGCCAAGTGCAGGCTGCATCATCCAGGAAAAGTGGAGAGCCAGTCCTGCATCCGGACCTTGTCCATCCCTACTCACTGAGTCTAAGCTCTTGCACATAAAATGATGCAGTGGGACAGATTTGGCCCACAGGCGTGAGTTTGACACATGTTGTATAGGGTCACATGTTTTTTGCTGAATACTGTTTGTTTATGCTAAGCATTTATTGTAGAGAATACTTTGTTTTGTTTTAAAACTTTCAGCTGTTACATTTTTGGGTGCATTATAATTTGTTTGCAACTTTATATTTTATATATGTTTGCGGTGCATTCTGTACGTTATGCAAAACGCCGGGCAGGCTCCCATTAACTTTCATTATCCCCCGCGAGGTCCTTACTTCAGGGCGTCTTGCAGCACAATTACGCTCTGAAGTGCAGACCTAAAAACCTCCATGTGAACATACCCTTACAACATTATATCAGTAATATTGTGTTCTATTTCTTGAAATGGTTTACAACTTTCCAGATTGCAAATCAGTAAAGGTATTTATGTGCTTGGCATTATAGTCAATAACTTATCTTATTGCTAACCTAAACATAATTGTTAGTACCTGGAATTTATAGCCATCTATCCTGAATGAGTGGAACTCCCATGATATCCAGATATTGGGAGCAAACCAAGTGAGAGAGGACACTCGGGTTGAAGACTCAGGGGAACTTGTATGATAACTGTCCAAGTCTAAGACTTTCTTGTTGCCCATAGCAACCAATCAGAGCTCCCCTTTTATTTTTATCAGACCATCATATGAAAAGAAAGGGGAGCTCTGATTGGTTTCTATGGGCAACAATGAAAGTCTTGGACCAAGACATTTTTCATACATGAGGCCCTTAGCTGCTATTCCGATCTGGGGTTGGAATATGGAGGAATGAGAAGCTACATACAATACTGAGTGGAGGTGGTATCAATCCCCTACCACTCCCAGGTGTGTCACATGGCTGCAAGTCACAACGGCTCTGATATTGCTCTCCAAGTGGGTCTATAAAGGAAGAATTTTATCAGATGCAATAAACATAAAAGTATGCAGCTAAACAGGGGAAAGATAGTAGTTTGGAGGATTAATTTGTAAGTCTGCAAATAGATGTTCTTAGACATGTGCAGTCTGTTTATGCCTTATCGCCATAATGGAAAAGCAGGCCACTCAGAAATTTGGGCCCAACTGGATTGACTGAAAAGGTAAAAGACACAAACCCATCTACTTACTGTACTTTAAAACATGGCAATTAAACACTTTGGCAAAGATGTCTTTGCTACTCTTTTTGTAATATAGCCAGTACCCATGGAAACCTTTCTAACCAGGTCAGTTGCAGCTGAATTGTTTTATTATAAAGATATTGGAGGACATGTATGAAAACGGTCTAGGGCTAAGAGTCTCTTTGTTGCCCATAGCCACCAATCAGGGCTCCCCTTTTATTTCATATTGTGCTCTGAAAAAATGAAAGGGGAGCGCAGATTGGTTGCTATGGGCAACAAAAAAGTCGTGGACCTAGACGGTTTTCATACATGTGGCCCATTATTCTTTGCAAAGCCTAAGAAATGAAAGCATTCATGGTAGATGGATCCAAAGTGGCTTTCTTTCCTGTTTAACGACTGTTTAAAGGAGGGGAGTACATACCTATATAAAATACAAATCCCAGCAAAACTAAAAACCAAAGCACTGGAAACAACCTACTTCTGTTAATCTGTGTCAAAGGACTTCTTACTGATTGCTACTCTTTAGATGTGTGAGTGCATCTGAGTTCTCAGTTTGTCTTTCCCCTAAGACTGTGGTTGTGGCTAGGATCATCAGTCTCAGAAATGGCAATCCTTGAGGATACTGTTCTTCCTTACAGCCAGGACAGCAGCCCAACTACCGTAGTAGTCAGGAAGATGGTAATGCACAGAGGATAAGACAATGATTATAGGGGCTTCTATAATCAGACAGAATAATTTATGGCCACCACTGCCTCAACTGAATGGTTTTCTGTTTCACTGGTGCCTTGGGATTACCCTGCTTACCAAAGTCTGTGGCCGATACCCAGACACGACAGGAGTAGAGGCTGGCGTGATTCGCGCAGGAATACAGGCTTGCAGTTGAGTAGGAGTACAGTACAGAATGATGGGATCGAGGTGCTGGAGGGCCTCTGGCAACTGAGAGCTAATCCAAGAGCTTGCACACAGCCAGTCAGAGGGAGAAGGAGAAAACTTGGCTGACCAAGTAAGGTGACGGAGGCTGAGGGGACTTAGATTGGTGGGATAAGTTAGCCACATGCAGCAACAGGTCTTCCAGAATGAGTCCTCCCTAACAAAGTGCCATTACCATTATTGCACCAAACGTTCAGGGGCTATAACGGACAATAACAGCAAATTTAACAAGGTGCAGAGCACCATTATCCTGTCCTGATTTTAAAGCTTTGGTGGCAGAGCTTAAGGACATGTGCAGATCTAAAATAGCAATGACCTCAAAATCATTGCAGATCGTATAGATGGTTTGGAAGAAGCCCATGATGAAACCAGAAGCTACATTTCAGAGTTACAAAAACAAATTTCTTCCCAAGCTCAAGCGTTACGAGATATCACCAGACATCTTGCAGATTTGGAAAACAGAAGAAGATCTAGCAACCTTAGATTGTGCGGCCTTCCAAGAGCTAAAAGTGCTGAGGAGTTACAGTCTATTCTAACTGAAATCTTCAATGCGTTAATGGAAGAGCCTCCCTCCCACATTATAAAATTTGAAACAGCACATAGAGCGCTTAGATCAAAAATGATCACCAGCCAACCCAGAGATGTGATTTGCTGCCTTCATGACTCTGAACTTAAGGAATGCATAATGTCCCATGTGCAAATAAAAAATATTATAGAATATGAAGGCTTTCAACTCCAGATTTATCCAGATCTTCCATGGTTGATACTTCATAAAAGAAGATGCTTGATACCTCTCTTAGTTGAGCTCACGCTATTAAATACAAATGGGTTTCCCCTTTGTGTTTATTGCAAGAGCAATGGGATTGTCTGGGTTTTTTGAATAATCTTGAACTTGACTGATGGCTGCCTATTCGTTGATGATAGGTCATTTGGTATGATCTGCCAGTTTCACTCAGAGTCTTAACTCTGTTTACAATTTATAGCCCCTAAGCATGTTGGAGCGGAGTAGAGAGGAAATACTCTCCTCTGCTCTTTTCCTACATATTGTTAGTAAGTGAGCGGTGGAAGATTTTACTCCTTTTTTCCCCTTCTCTTCCAAACCTTGCTTTCTCCTCAATTTTTTTTTTTCGGCAGTGATCAATGGCGGCTGTTTTTTATTAAGGTGCCTGCCATTTTCCCCCAATAGATAATGACTAACCATTATGGTTTATCTGTTTTTGATACTCTTTAGGTTAGACAAGAGAGCTACTTATTTTTGTTTGATTAAGCACAACACTACTTCCCCTTCTCCAAGATTTTGCATCTCAGTAATTACTTGTTGTGGTTTATAGTTTTTACTGAAGTTGACTTAAGATGTTAAGCCTATCTGTTATGTGGTTGTCTTGCCTTTATTTTCCCTCCTGTGTCATGTTATGGTTCTCAGAGGATAATGTGCCTTTCATCTCAGCTAAAATAGCATACATATTGCAATACTTCTCTATTTTCTGATATGGTGGCTAAATTGATTTCAATTAACGTCAAGGGTTTTAACTTAAATGTAAAGAGAAGACTTCTATTGACCGAGCTTAAGAACCTGAGAGCAGAAATTCTATTCCTCCAAGAAACCCACTTCACAAAGGAAGGAAATTTTACTTTTGCTTAAAGGTTAAACCCGTCTGCCTATGTTTCTTTGCAAAATAGGAAAAAGGTGGGGGTAGCTATTTTGCTATCTTACTCCTGCCCTTTCCAGGTCCAAGAATTTATACTTGATGAGAATGGAAGGTTCATCATTCTTAAAGGCTTATATTTAGGTTCCCATTGCACATTATGTAACATTTATGCGCCTAACCACTCTCAAATCTAATTCCTAAATAGGGTATTCCTTAAGCTTCAACAATATACATCCTCTATGCTAATAGTAGGGGAAGATTTCAACGTTGCTTTTTAAAAAAAAAAAAAACAGATAGGTTACACCTAAATAACAAACCTGCTGACTCTTCTCAGATAAGACTCTCTAGTGAGTTTTGCCAACTTATTAGAAAATACGTCCTCTTTGACTTATGGAAAATCGCTCACCCAACAGAACGCTCTTTCACCTTTTTCTTGACCCCACACAGTTTTCACTCCCGGATTGATTATTTCTTTGGTAATATACCTGCGCTATGGCGGATGGCAGAGGAGGACATAGTTCCTATCACCTGGTTCGACCACGCACCAGTCATTCTATCCTTGTACCATGTGCCTACACGTCGCTGTCATTGGTGCCGTAAAGGGTTTTTCTCACTTGCTTTTTATGTTAAAGATCTTGCAAAAACAAGTCACTTTGCAATACATGTCCATTAACAGTGTCCTACCTATTCCTAGATATCCCCTCTTGTATGGGCTGCATCAGTTCCTCATATCGCTATAGCTACAGACCTGTTCGATCTCTTCTGATAGCCTGCCAGTGCTGGTCGCTATAGCTACAGACCTGGCGTCCTCAGCAGCTCGTCACTATAGGCCAGTAAACGCGCTCCTGAATTAAAAAATGAAACCGAGAAAACAGTATTGAGGTAAGATGAATTGATGTAGTGAGATAACCCCTTTAATGAAAGCCTATTCAACACTTGATAGACAATTTTTTTACTAATGAAGGCTCGGTATCGTCATCTGGGATCTTATAGAAAGCACATAAGGCTGGTGTGTAGCAATAGGCACTAGACTTAAGAAGAACCTAAATGCTCAAAAAGAGTTATTACAATCTCAATTGAGTCTCTTAGAAAACTCCCTATATAAACGTTCGATAAAATATATTTTGAGGAAGATAGTCGATCTTAGGTCCTTAGCGACTGGAAAAACAGAGAAGTTGCTATTTTATTCCAAGCAGCAATACTGTGAGAGGGGGAATAAGGCACTCACATTGTTAGCAAAGCAGTTAAGGGATGATATGGCCAAGCATACCCCCCATGTGTTAAAAAATAATAAGGGGCATATTACATATAACCCGGATGTGATAGCTCAGATGTTCCACAAATACTTCACTGAATTATACTCCCTTCCTGATAATATCCCTAATGACCGGCAGTCTAGAGAGTGAGTCCTTGATCAATTTCTTTCTTCCCGTAACTTACCTACCCTTTCTAGGGAAGCAGTAGTTCCGCTTACTTCTCCTACCAATACAGAAGAACTTGTAGAGGCCTTCAAATATATGCCTAATGGAAAGGTACCAGGGTCGGATGACCTGACTTATCTAAATTATTACATTTTTAATCTGCAACTATCTCCATATCAGACTTTATTATATAATTCTATACTAGGGGGTTCTGGTGCCTCTCCTACATTATTACACTCTTATATTTCTTGAATCCCTAAACCAGAAAAAGATCCTTTGGATGTTTTTAATCACCGGTCCATAGCTTTAGCCCGTGTTCACGCGGCTTATTCAAGCCGTAATTGCGATCCGGATTGCGCTCGCAATTCCGGCTTGAATAAGGGGCGGGTGCGGGGGCGGGGCGGGGGCGCTGCCTGCCGACCCATAGACTTGCATTATCCACGGCGCGTATTGCGCCTGGATAATGAACATGTCACTTTCTCCCCGCCCGGCGGATTCGCCGATCAGGGAGGAGTGACGGAATCCACTGTTCTCTATGAGAACTGTGGATTACCGTAGTTACTGCGATGGATTGGAGCCGTACTGCAGCGCAAATCCGGCGCACAGTACGGCTCCAATCCGCGGCGAAATAAGCCGTGTGAACGGCCCCTTACTAAACACAGTTAATATACTGTTTAATAGCATAATCTCTGCCTGTTTGTAATGACCTGAAAGAAGAAGATTGGCTATGTACACTGCAACAAGTGCATCTGGTATGGCCACATCTAAAACATCCAGGAAAACGTAACCATGTTGATGTGTGTGAACAGTCCTGAAACAGACTAGGTGAAAGACGCTGTCTTAAGGTGGGCGCTCGTTTGGCTACACATCTGAAACCTCCTGAAAAACAATCAGATAGAAGTGGATCTAAAGTAAGTATAGGAAGAAACTTTTTCATAATATCTGATATAATGGGAAATTCCATGCTATAGGTGGTAGTGAATACTATGGGATTGTGGGTTGTAGGAGTTTTGTTGGCCGGTTGATATTGTTTATGCAGCAGACTATTACGTGTTTTATGTAGTGCCATCTGTTTGGCACATTTTAAGCTGCAGGAGGAATAACTTCTGGCTTTTAACCTTTGTTCAATCTCAATGCTCTCCTTTAAAAAATGTACTGTGTTAGTACAATTGCACCTCCCTCTAAGCATTTCACCCGTAGGGATGTTTTTGATAGTATGTCTCGGGTGACACGATTTAGAATGTAAAATCGTGTTACCCGCAGTATTTTTTCTAAAAGTTTTTATAGAGACACCACTACAATCTCCCCTGAGAGTCAAATCCAAAAAATCAATAGTAGATGTGTGCAATTGAAAAGTAAATTTTAATGAAAGGGGGTTCAAATTAAAAAAATCTGATAGGTTCGGTATGGCCGCCACATCAACCCCCCAAATAATGAGGAGGTCGTCGATGTAGCGGCCATACCAAACAATATCAGATAAAAAAGGATTGACCTCAGAAAACAAAAACAGATGCTCCCACCAGGCCATATAGATATTCGCTATAGAAGGCGAAAACTTAGCCCCCATGGGAGCACCCGTAATTTGTAGATAGAAGGTGTCTTCAAACTTAAAGAAATTGTGTTTTAAGAGATAAAGTAAAACATCCAACAAAAATTCTTTAAGTACAGGTTGATAATCACTGTAACTGTCAAGAAACCACGTTAGAGCAGATACTGCAGCCTCGTGGGGAATGACAGTATAGAGCGATTGTACATCAGCTGTAATCCATAAGAATTTGGAATTCCACTGAAAGTCCACAAAAGAATTGAGGACGTCTGTGGAATCTTTTAGAAACCCAGGTATTTTTCTAATTAGCGGTTGTAGATAATTGTCCAGCCATCCTGATAGGTTTTCATTTAGGAACCCTATACCCGCTACAATTGGACGTAAGGGTGGAGGGAATCCCACCTTATGTATTTTAGGAAAAGAGTGGAAGATAGCCACAATTGGAGATGATGGAACTATAAGTTCTTTTTGTTTTTTTGTATAGAGTCCCAAATCAAAACCTTCCTGTATCAACTTATTTAATTTCGTTGTAAATACGTTAGTAGGGTCAGATGCAAGAATCCTATATGTAGTACTATCCGATAGTAATAGAAGATTACCACGTCTATAGATCTCCAAATCTGTGATGGCTTTTTTCTCAGACACAGACAAATTATCTGGTGTACGTTTCATAGTATCAGAGAGCTGTATTAATGCTTTCTCAACCTCCTCTTGAAAATGATCTAGTGATGGTGTGCGTGATTGTATTGGGTAAAAGTATCTATTTTTGATGTTATATTCTGAGGGAGAAGAAACATCACTACACACATTAACATTCTCGTTCTCTAAAGACTGTAAATTGGAAATAACAATAAGTTCAGGGAATGAGAAAGATTGTGCAGGTGAAACATTATTAACAGCTATATTTTGTGGAACAATTTTAAAATCATTACCATGTAACATGTCAAAGTGCCTGCGAATTGTAACATCCCTAGCAAATTTGTTAACATCTAACATAGTACGATAAACATTAAAGTGATAGGTAGGGGAAAATGATAAACCACGTGATAATAATATGAGTTGTGATTCAGAAAGGATTTTAGAAGATAAATTGAAGACTTGGACATTATTAGTCTCTATTTTTTCTTTTTCTGTTGGCGTTTTGGATAGCGCTGGGGATCTGCAGTGTTTTCGGCCCGCTCTGCGTTTTTTTGAATTTCTGCATTTGTTCTTGACAACTGAATCAGTGTGAATGGAATCAACATTATCTAGAGTCTCTGATGCAGTGTCTGAGGACTCAACCTCAGTAGAGCTGAACCCAACTCTAGCATTATGACTTGCTGAAAACCTTCTGTTATTTTTTAATATGGAACGTGGCATCGAACCAGCATATTCCGACGGCCAACTGTAAACCTGACCCATTTTATAGTCCTGCAGGTCACGCAAGAATTTCATTTGTTTCGTCTCTGTTATAGTATTCTTAGGTTTTTCAAGATTACTTTTAATTCTTTTATCTAACGTGATAAAGTCCTGTGACTCTTTAAATGGTGTGATATTTTCTTGCAAGACTTGAATTTTTTCACGTACCTCCATAAGCATGGTTTGTTCGTGGTCCACAATAAGACGCATCAACTTGATGGAACAGTCACTCAAAATATTCTCCCATTCCTTTTTGAAGTTTTCCGGATAATTGGATGTGGGAAATTTTCTTATGCGCAACCCACGTGGTATCATCTGTTTCTCGATGTAGTTATTAAGTGTGGTTAAATCCCACCAAGTCCTTAAATCAAGATTAAGACATTTTTCCAGTTGTGCCATGTGGATTTTAATATCTAAAGAATCCTGGACGTCTTTAGCAGTGCTGTTGAATATAATGGTGCTTTTATCGACTCGTGACTTGCAATCATGAATATCCTTGACACAGAAAATATCTTGTGCAATGATGTTATTGTCGATCGATCCATTTTCAACACTAGCACCGGCCTCCAAAACTTCACTCTCCATGTATATATAAGCAAATTCGTGTCGGGGAGCACGGAAGAAAGCCAATCAGCAGATGAATGAATGAAGTAAATCCAGCTCACCCGAACACCTCTCTGCGAGCACGGACACGCTGGCAAGCGGAATGCAATGTATGAAGAGATGAAGTCCAGCTCAGCTTAATGCAAGTAAAAATCCACGTTTATTGCAGAGTGAAGATAAAACAAGACATCCAGGAGAAACTTCTCACGCGTTTCAGGCCCAAACAACAAATGGCCCTTAGTCGTAGCATAGTAAAACACATACACAGACCCACCTATAAAGCATTGCTAATTAGTAAGTTAAGACACCTGTTCTATGTGCGGTGTGTCTGTGTTTGACTCAAGATATAAAACAAAAACAAAACAGGACAAATACATTTTGCAACATATCGATACGTCATATTATTAATGCAAGATAATGTCCTGTCTGCTATTCAACCCATATGGCATTCTGGTTTTTAATGTAAAGATCCAAAAGGATTCTCGGTTAAGTAACAACCTTTTACGATCACCGCCTCTAGGTGGGAGATTGACCCTTTCTATTCCCTGTACCAGGAGAGTATTATTATTACCTGCATGAAACTTTGCGCAATGCCGCGACACTGCAGACGCACCCGGTTTGCACTCTGCCCGAGCATCCGATAGATGCCTTCTTATGCGCTCTTTCAATTTACGAGTGGTGCATCCAACATATTGGACGCAGCACTGAAGGCAAGTGACTAAATAGATTACATACTGGGTATTACAGTTAATATACTGTTTAATAGCATAATCTCTGCCTGTTTTTAATGACCTGAAAGAAGAAGATTGGCTAAGTACACTGCAACAAGTGCATCTGGTATGGCCACATCTAAAACATCCAGGAAAACGTAACCATCTTGATGTGTGTGAACAGTCCTGAAACAGACTAGGTGAAAGACGCTGTCTTAAAGTGGGCGCTCGTTTGGCTACACATCTGAAACCTCCTGAAAAACAATCAGATAGGAGTGGATCTAAAGTAAGTATAGGAAGAAACTTTTTCATAATATCTGATATAATGGAAAATTCCATGCTATAGGTGGTGGTGAATACTATGGGATTGCGGGTTGTAGGAGTTTTGTTGGCCGGTTGATATTGTTTATGCAGCAGACTATTACGTGTTTTATGTAGTGCCATCTGTTTGGCACGTTTTAAGCTGCAGGAGGAATAATTTCTGGCTTTTAACCTTTGTTCAATCTCAAGGCTCTCCTTTAAAAAATCTACTGTGTTAGTACAATTGCGCCTCGCTCTAAGCATTTCACCCCTAGGGATGTTTTTAATAGTATGTCTTGGGTGACACGATTTAGAATGTAAAATCGTGTTACCCGCAGTATTTTTTCTTCTTTCAGGTCATTACAAACAGGCAGAGATTATGCTATTAAACAGTATATTAACTGTAATACCCAGTATGTAATCTATTTAGTCACTTGCCTGCAGTGCTGCGTCCAATATGTTGGATGCACCACCCGTAAATTGAAGGAACGTATAAGAAGGCATCTATCAGATGCTCGGGCAGAGTGCACACCGGGTGCGTCTGCAGTGTCGCGGCATTGCGCAAGGTTTCATGCAGGTAATAATAACACTCTCCTGGTACAGGGAATAGAAAGGGTCAATCTCCCACCCAGAGGCGGTGATCGTAAAAGGCTGTTACTCAACCGAGAATCCTTTTGGATTTTTACATTAAAAACCAGAATGCCATGTGGGTTAAACAGCAGACAGGACATTATCTTGCATTAATTATATGACGTATCGATATGTTGCAAAATGTATATGTCCTGTTTTGTTTTTGTTTTGCTTTGTATCTTGAGTCAGACACAGACACACCGCACATAGAACAGGTGTCTTAACTTACTAATTAGCAATGCTTTATAGGTGGGTCTGTGTATGTGTTTTACTATGCTACGACTAAGAGCCATTTGTTGTTTGGGCCTGAAACGCGTGAGAAGTTTCTCCTGGATGTCTTGTTTTATCTTCACTCTGCAATAAACGTGGATTTTTACTTGCATTAAGCTGAGCTAGACTTCATCTCTTCATACATTGCATTCCGCTTGCCAGCGTGTCCGTGCTCGCAGAGAGGTGTTCGGGTGAGCTGGATTTACTTCATTCATTCACTGACTAAACACAGACATGAAAATTTTCACTAACGGATTGGCAGTATGGCTGCCCCAACTAATCCATATGGATCAAGTAGGATTTATACTCAAGCTGTCAGAGTAGAGACAATAGGCGTATAGCAGTGGACCTAATTGACGCGATAAATATATTGGATCAATCAGTTTTATTGCTAAGTTTTGATGCCGAGAAGGCATTTGATCTTCTCAATTGGTAGTACATGTTCTCAATATTTTTGGAATCACTGGCCCTTTTCTTCAAGCTATATATAGCCTTTACTCAACTCCTACCGCTACCATATGTCTTCCACACAACATGTCTCCTCTCATAAACATAACCAATGGCACCAGGCAAGGGTGTCCACTTCCGCCTCTATTGTTTATACTGTGTGGAGCCTCTAGCCTGCACCGTTCCCCTTGACCAAAATATTAAGGGAATCATGATCCGGGACAGATAATTTAAATTGTCTTTTTGCGGACGATATTTTGTTAACACTCATCACATATTTTAATCCATAATTTACAAAAATTTTACAATATCTCTGGATACAAAATAAATACTACTAAAACTGAGGCCCTCCTCATCAATATAGCTCAAAGAGAAGTGATGTCTTTGAAAACAAATTACCAATTTAACTGTAAAACCTCTTCCCTCCGATATTTAGGTATCCAATTAAAATTGTCCTACTCAACATTATACCGTCAGAATTTCCCTAGGATGTATCGAGAGGTTTAGACTTTGATAAAAAAATGGAAATTACTGCCATTACCACTCCTAGGTAGGATATCAGCAATTAAAATGACATTATTGCCCAAATTGCTATCCCTATTGGAAGCTCTGCCAATTAAGGTTCCATTGAGGGAATCTTAAAGCCATACAGTCATCGTTTCTTGGATTCATATGGGCAAAAAAAAGGCTCAGGATCCAGAAAAATGTATTAATAGCAGGTAAAGCTGAAGGAGGTCTTCCCGTTCCGGATATATCTAAATATTATTGGTTCGATTTGTCCGACGAGGGAAGTTTGGTACACCTGTGCAAAAGTTTCAATCTATGTTCCCCCTTATCAGCTATGACATCTTTTTTGTTTATACCCTTTATGCCTGAAGACATGGGCAATTTATTTATGAAACCATGGTTTGGAAATAAATTATTTAGGTTCGCAGATCATGTGGATCATAAAACAATGCAGTTGCTCCTGTTTTCTTCCCTTCGATCCGATTTTAATTTGCCTAATCATTGTCACTATTTATACCTGCAAGTGGCTCACTAGCTCCAAAGTATCCTAAAATCTTCTAAAGTTTCTTCCCCTACTAGATTTGATAGGCTCTGGAGACTAAATACTTTGCCTAGAGGGTTGATATCTGATATCTACTCTATGCTATTGAACCCGTTTCTGGATGAGCCCCAGCAACATTCCTATATGGTAAAATGGGACAGATATCTACACAGGTCTATTTCACCAGTGGTATGGATGCTTATTTGGAAGCGGGCTTCTCAGACATCTGTATACACTATATATATAAAGAGAATCTAAATAAAATTTTAATGCTATGGTATCATACACCTTCCTTCTTGCATAAACTTAATCCAACTATCTCAAGTGTCTGTTGGAGATGTGCGGCTCAAGGGGGAAACATATTTCATATTTTTTGAGAATGTTCTATAATTCAGCAATTTTGGGTGGTAGTCTGGAATCTGATTGGAGATGTGACTGGGGTTTGCATTCCTAGGGATCCTCTTTGCTTCTTATTCAACATGTTGTCTAATCCAGTTAAAAAAACAAGTGATGAGAATGATTTTATATATTCCCACTGCAGCGAGAGGTCTAATTTCCTACTTCTGAAAACATAGGAATGCACCAGACATATCAGACCTGTATAGACGGCTCAAGACCGTGAGAAATATGGAATATCTTATGGCCTCTATCAACAATAATTTAATTACTTCAATTCTATATGGTCATTGTGTGATTAATTTGTGATTATTAATGGCTTGTGACTTTGATATCAGATAACATCTCCAGACCTATGTTCCTGCTTATGTTTCTGTGTATGTTCCTGCATATAATAGGTCCTCAGGACCTGTCTACCCCATTCCCTCCTTTTGTGTTTCGTTCAATATCATTGCATCTCTAATTATGTGCTACTGTATGCACTTAATTCTATGGTTTTCCTCTGTATGACTGTATGGAATAACAAGATAACTTACATAAAAGGATCTTGAAGCTTTGTTATACATTGTATTGGAATTTGTATCATTATAAGTATTTTTACTTTATTACTACATGTAAAAAATTTATAAAAATACAGTTGAAAAAAAATAATTCTAAATCCAGTCTGCTGGCTATTTTGGGAGCAGAAATTAAATATTCATTTAAGGCAGATTGGTTCTTGACTTATGGGTTCCAATTCTTCATCAGTAGGGGAAACTCAAACATTAAAAATATCCTATCCCCTTCCCTTCATCCACATCTTTCCCCAACCTTGGTTGAACTTGATGGACAGAAGTCTTTTTTCAACCGTACTATGTATAAAAGCAACTATATATGTTGTGGTCCATATTGAAACCAATGGCAAAATACACAGTTGGTGGGGAATCCTAAAGAATAATTTTATAACTAAGCTCCAAGTTTAAGGGAAGAACCTTCAAAGTTATGTTCTCTGGAATACTATGTGTGCCATGTGCAGGAAAGACAACATTCGCTCATTAAGTTAAATGCATGGGCAGAAGGGTTTTGTGCTCTTAGGTATGTCTACACAGCAAGGTTTTCAGATGGATTTTCAACCAACTGTCAACCATCCACATAGACTTTGATAGAAAATCCGCACAGTAGTCTGCACTGAATGGATTTTCAGATTTTTACACAGCCGGAGTTCCGAATAACTCGGAAAATGCACACCTTCTGCCCAGTTTTCAGGCAGAAGGTGTGCATTTCAGTGGTTGAGGGGGACGGGTGAATCCGCAAACCACGGACAGAACCATCCCCCAAAACCAAGCAAGAGACGATAAAATGCTGGCCGGATTCCTAAGACAGAATCCAACAGGTATTTTGTCTATGCCTTGTGGACCTAGCAATAATGCACTGGGCTGACATTTCATTGAGATACAATCTGTTTTCTGCAGATAATTTGCATCTGAATGGAAGCATGTACATTGATCTTTGGGTATGTCTTGAGCAATGGATGTAGTTTTAGGAGAAGGAACCTCCGACCAATCTTTCAAGGGACTTTTCCGCTTTGGCAAGGGAGCAGGAGAGATTTCCACTAGGTCATCAGATTGCTGGAGAACAGAATCTAAGGCCATGTCTACACGGCAGTGGACAAAAACCGACCTGAAAACCAAATCCTAAAAACGTTCATAAAATGGAGTTTTTTGTCCACTGTGATATGAGAATCTAAAATATCTCCCTGCTTTGTTTGAGCTGTGTCAAAATTATAAAAGAACTCAAAAGTGTATGTGCACTGTAAGCGTTCACCCCTGTTCGGCCGCCATCTTGTCCTGGCCTGGGGGACACTCTTGCTCTGGGATCGCCGCTTTGGTAAACGGAACAGCAAGTCGACACAGGATACTCTTGAAGTCTGGCCTCCGCCAGCTTTATTCTTCAACACAGCAAAAACATATACAGCAAACCAAAATAAATCCTAGGCCGTCCAGCCACTAACTAAACATACAGACAGTCCCTATCTAGCCGTGGTCTGGGTCTAACACCCAGCCCCACAAACATCTACTCACACTGTACAATATAGTCCTTGGGCCTGGCTTCTCTCAAGCCTAGGGGGAAGAACCCAGGATACTCTCCTGGACAAGGCCTGCACACATCCTCCACTGACTGTGAGCCACACTCCCCCCTGGTATACTGAAGACCAGGCTATTTAACAGGCCTCTAAGGTGGACAAGCAGCTGAGCAACTCTCCTAATTACCACCTGAGTAATTAACTCCTGGTTACCCTTGCCAGACTGCTGGCTTACCTCACTGACAGCAAGCAACTTGGTAACCCATACCTTGGAACTCAGCTGCTGCAGAACACTTAGTGGCGGAGAAATGCGATCTTTTAAGGTCGCATCGCCACAGCACATACATCGTTGAAAGAACAAGTGAGAGCCACGATGGGAGCTACCAGCGAAGAGAAGTGGGGACTAGTGTTGAGCGATTATTATCGACAAAGTTGAAATCGGCACGGTATTTACGTTGATCGGATTTTTTAGATCACGCGATAATTTAGGTCAAAATCTGTGCATAATCTATTAATATCGCGCCATTTTCGGCGCTCCTGTCATTTTGGCGGGCCCGCAAATCAGCTTACAGAATAGAGCAGGTGAGATGTGTGTGCGACGTCATGACGGGATGTGTTGGTTGCGATTGGCTGGAAAAATCACATGACCTCGTTTTACATAGAACAGCCCTCCTGTTCATGATCAGTGTGTGTCAAATATCTCAAAGCAGTAGGACGTGCGCTCTGCCTCTGTGCAAACAGCTCAGCGAAATTAATTTTATTTGTTCACAGAGACAGCTCTACTTTTAGCTGTAATCCTTAGAACTCATTTTAAACAGAGATTTGCAGAATTTTAGGTAGTTAGGCAGAGAATTTTTAAAGGAGGCATCTACCGCTGTAAAGTCACGGGGTGAAGCGGGGGAGGGGCCCCCGGGCGAACACAGACAAGCTCTTTAAAGAATACTGGATATTGTAATTTCAGACATTGCATTGCAATATCTTTATTATTAACAGTTTTACTGTTGAAAAATTACTTGGGATTGGGCAACCTGAACTTAATTAGGGCAGTCTTTT
>JAODAL010020608.1:0-68986 GCA_025379985.1 Phyllomedusa bahiana | reverse complement strand
TAGGGTTTTTCCCCTTTTAAACTTCATCAAGATTATATAAGCTGAACCCCGGATGGACATATGCCCTTTTTTTTAAACCCCTGCAAACTTTTTAAATTTAAAGGTTTTAACTTGGAGAATCTCAAAACTGTAAAGTGAATGATAACTATGTAATGAATAAAATGGAGCTAATGTTACTTTGTGGCTTTTTCCTGTTTCTTATGAGGGCCCCCAAGCGGGAGATCTTCCTTTTTAAAATTTTTAAAAATTTATTTCTTATACAGGACCTATAGACAGGGACTGGATTTAGGGGACAACCCTTTTTAATAGTTTATGAGCTCGGAAAGATTTCTTTAAAGGTTTTTGGGCATAACGTGGAAATTCAAGCAGTATTTTAAACCCGTTTTGGTTAAGGTGGGAAATGTTCACTAAAATTTTTTTTGTTCCCTCATTTTACAGAATGGTTTGATTTCTCCCAAAAAAAAATTAAAAGGAAAAGGGGAATAAAAATTGAAGAAAGCCTAAAAAATTAATTAAAAACTTTTTAAAACAGTTGCTTTACAAATTTTAAAAACAAGGATATAGAACGGGCGTTGTATGAACCCAAAGTGTTAGGGGCCCGTCCTAAGGTTTTTTAGGGTTTAAGGGGAGGGGTTCAGTGGGCGACCCCCTTTTCCCTGGGGAGAAAGTGACACGAAAGAAATGTCTATAGTTTTTTTGAAATTTTTAAACAAAAGGAAGGTTTTACTCACTAGAGGTTTTTTACGCTTTTTGGGTTTCCCGGGAAAAAATTATACAGAGCTCTTTAAAGGGGGGTTTTTTCCCCACCAAAAAAAAATTTGATGTGATTGCTTGCAAATTAAAAAAAAACTAACATTTTAAACCAATTTATCTTTAAATTAAAAATTTTTTTTACTTTTTTGGGGTTTTAACTGCTATTTTTCTGATCCATAGGGGCAGTTTTTTCTAAGGGATCCGGCCATTTGATAAGAGTCCTCACTCACCTCCCAAAAAAAACCTCCCCTTTTTAGGGGGGCACTGTCGGGTTACCCCCTCCCTAAAAAATACATTCACTAAATTGCTTGGGGAGTGTTCCCCGGCGCGGGCCGCCCCCAAAGTTTTGGGCAGCGATCAAACTATCAGGTCCCCTCGGGAAGTAAAAAGTTTTCCCGAGGTATCGTAAAACGTCCCCATGCCCGCAATGCTTTTGGGGTTTGGGCATGTGTTGACAGTTTTTCATGGCGCCCAGTACACGGGCAGCAATTGCTTGTGTACTGGCCTGCCTTTAACAGCAATCTGATGATTGCTGTTAGAAACCCCCCTTATGGGGGAAAAAAAGTAAAGATAGTTTTAAAAAAGGGTTTTAAAATTTTTTTTTTAAAAAAGGGGAAAAAAAGAAAAAACACAAAACAAAAAATTCAAAAATAAAAACCCGTTCCCACCCCCCCCTTTTCCCCCTTTTAAAAACCCCAATCCCCCCCAAAAAGGGTTAAAAATTTTAAAATAAATTCCCCATTTTTGGGTATGCTGCTTGCAAAAAAGCCCTTGCCCTAAAAATCGGGTCATGTTAATTAACCCAACGGTGAATGCCGAAAAAAAAAAAAAAAACAATCACAAAATTTAAGTTTTTTTTGTTACCCCGGGCAGCACATAAAATGGAAAAAAAAAAGGGGTAAAAAACCCCTTTTTAAATCCCAAAAGGGTTGTAATTTTTAAAAAAACGTCTGTTCCCCCCACAAAAAAGCCCTTACACAGCTTGTATGGGGGAAAAATAAAAAAGTTTTGGCTCTCAAAAAAATTTAGCGATCCCTAAATATTTTTTCACACTAAAAACATTTTTTTTTTTTTTTTTAAAGGTGTTTTAAAACAAAATAAAAAAAATTATAAACAGGATATTGCCTTTAACCCATATAAACCCCAAAGAGTAAAGGCTTAATTTATCCGGATACTCACGGGTTTGAGGGGCTGTTAAAAAAAAAAATAAAAAAAAACAAAATAGGTTTTGCAGTATTTTCTTCACACTGCCTTCCAAAAATAGTTTTTAAAGCGAATAAAAAAAGCCTTGTCCCCCAAAAAAATTATAATAAAAAAAAACGTCAGTCATCAAAAAAAAAAAGGGCCAAAAACACAGTTTCCGGGAAAACAAAAAATTTTTAAAAAAAAGTTATGTCTCTCAGATTTTAAAGGCGTGCTAAGAAAAGTGTTTTCCGGGTTTTTGAAAAAAAAGTGTTTTTATTTTTTAAAAAAGCAGAAAAAAATAAAAAAATGTCCCAAATTGGGTATCACTGTAATCTTTTTGCCCTGTGATTTAAAGCTGGGCTTGTAAATATCCCGTACGTGCCCGCGTAAAAAAATAAAAAATAAAAAACACTAAAAAAGGTTTTGTGTTTTTTTTTTTAAAAACCCATCTCCCCAAAAGGGCCTTAATAAAAATGAAATTGGCCCCATTTGCCCCCAAAAATTGGACCATTTAAAAACATCAACTCATCCTGCAAAAAACAACCCCAAATACAAAGTTCTGCACACAGAAAAAATAAAAAAGTTAGGTTTGTCAGAATGGGCAACAAAAAAATTTGGGGAAATTTTTTATAGAAAATATTTCTATTGTGTAAAAGCAATAAAAACAAAAAAAAAACCTATATAAAATTTTTAATTTGTAATTGTGTGCCCCATAAAAAGTTACCCTGCTTTTTACACTCCCACGCAAATTTCTGTACAATTAAACCCAAAAAACAAGGCCCCCAAAAATGCGTTTTTCCCCCCATTTTCAGGGCCCAAATTGTTTAAAAAAAATTGGGGAACCCTTGCACCCAAAATTTTTTTTTTAACAGTACACCCTAGATGGGGTTCCCTGGGGGGGGTTTAAACCAAAAATTGGGCGACTTCACCTGTTCTGCTATTTTGGGGGGCTTTGCAAATGAAAAATGGCCCCCCAAAAATCTTTTTTTCCAAAACCCAAAAAAAGTGCCCCCCCCTTTGTCCCCCCTGCCATTCCCCCAAAAACCGCAGTTTAAAAATCACATTTTAAGGTATTCCCAAACGGGAAAAATTGCTTAAAAAAATTTTTGGGGATTCTTTTTTCCAGGTTTCCCTTGTAAATATGAAACTTTTTAAAGCAAAAATGCAGATTTTTGGGGAAAAAAAAAAATTTTCCACAGAAATTTTGGCAAAAAAAAAATTTGTAATCACCTGTGGGAGTTGATTTTTCACTCCCCCCCTTTTGATATTTTCCTTAAGGGGTGTTTTTTGCAATAGGGGGGTCTTTTTAGGGGTGTTTAAAAATTTTTGTACCTTAAGGGAAACCCTCAAACCTAAAAGGGTTTCCCTAAATAAAAATGGATTGAAAATGAGACCCTCAGAGTCCTAGGGGCTCCTCCAAATTCGGGGGTTTAGGTTGACCCAAATAATGCATTTAGGGAACATAGGGGGATATCTCAAAAAAGGGAGCAGACTTGGGGGAAATTTGGGTTTTTGTTGCTTTTCCCAAAGTCACATTTCCCGGTTTTCCCAGGGAAAAAGGGGAAAAAATATTGAAAACTCCCAAAAATAGTAAAATTTTGAAATTTTACCTCCATTTGTTTTTAATTTTTCGGGTGAAATACCAAAAGGGGTTATAAAAACTTCCTAAACACTGTTGTAAATATTTTTAAGGGGTCTAGTTTCTTAGAAAATCATTTTTGGGGGAAATCTAACTTTCAGGCCCCTCAAAATCCAGGCAAAAACGCAGGGTTTCCTTAAAAATTTGTACTTTGAAAATTTTCCTTAAAAAGGTGGAGAAATTTCTACTTTTTTTCAAGCCCCAAAATTCAAAAAAAAAAAGAAAATTTTAGAAAATAATCCCAAACCCCCTATAGGGGAACTAGGGTAGATTTTTTATAAACTATTTTGGGGTGAAAAATTTATCATCTTGCACACAAAAATTTTTTTGGAAAATTTTCAAAATCCACATTTTTACCAAATTTTCAAAAATTTTCAATTTTTTTTCACAAACAAACAAGGGTTTGGGTAAGGGAAATAAAAATTTTTTTAAAATTTTTTTTTTTAAAGAAACAAGGTTCACGGGGAAAAAAATCTCTGAATACATGGATGGGAAAAAAGGGGTCAAAAATTTATTTCCACTTTAAAGTGACACGGGGTAAAAATTTAAAAAATGGGGTTTGTGTCAAAAGGGCCCAAAATGACGGGGCCCTTGGGGGGTTTTAAAAATTTGCACAACTCTAGAGCACAACACCCAAACCCCAAAAAAGAAAAAAAAAGGAAAAAAATTAAAAACAAACCGTTTTTGGAAAAACGCTTCCCCCCGTTTCCTCAGGTCTTTCGGGTATACAAACGGGTTTCCCCTTAAAAACGGGTTTTGGTAGTTTTTTTTTATCGGTTACATAGTTACATATTTTAAAAAGGCCAAAAAAAAGCAGACGCCCAAATCCCATTCGCCTTTTTGCAAATGGGGGTTAAAAACATAATTTTTTTTCCCTTACCGAAATTGGACGTATGGATTTCCGGGTTCCGGAAGGGGGGCTTTTTAATAAATTTGCAGCCGTTCCCGCTAAATAGCCCGGGGTTTATTAGGGGCTAATTGAGCTAACACCCCGGGGTTTTACAGCACCTGGGGGGGCCCACCCCCAAACACCCCCAGCTATTTAGCCCTTAGTTTGCGGGCCAGTTTAAGAGGGGTTTGGGGCACAAAAACAAAGAAAAACCCGGAAACCCAAACGATCGGACTTCAGCAGTGAGATCGCTTTTCCCCCCAATTTTTAACTAAACCCGTGCCATGCTGCCATCCCCTTCCACGCTCCCAAATTTTAAAAAAATTTTCCCCCCACTTCCGTCCCCAGGCGGGAAGTGGGAAACCGACATTTTTAAAAACCTAATGAAATTGAAATATTCAATGCTTTACTGAAAATTAAATGATGGGGCCCCCTAGTGCTGAAGCCCCAAAAGGGGGGCCCCAAAAGTTAAAGAAAAAAAAAAAAAATGTTTTAAAGTGAAAAAAAATTTTTAAAAAGTATTAAAAGTTAAAAACCCCCCCACCCTTTCGCCTTTTTACAAAAAAAAAATTAAAATAAAAAAAAAAGTTACACAATTTTTTTCGCTGCCCCTAAAAGAGCCCCGGCAAATTAAAATATAAAATTTTTATTTATCCCGTCCCCCCGCCTTTGGGAAAAAAAAAAACACAAAAAAAAAAAAAAACCTTCCCCCGTCCCCCATTTAGAAAAAATTTTGGGAAAAAATTTTGGCCCCCAAAAAAAATTTTTTTTTCCCCAAACTTTCCAAAAAGCCTGGGAATAAAATTTTTTTGGTAAAAACCTTAAAAAAACCCACAAAAAATTGCCCCTTTTTTAAAAATTTTTTTTCCCCGGCCCTTTAAGGTTAGAAAAACAAAAAAATTTTAAATTAAAAAGGTTTGCAAAAAAAAATGGGGCCCCGGGCGGAAAAAATTTAAGAAATTTTTAGAAAAAAAATTGGGAAAATTTTTTTAAAAGGTACCAAAGTTTTAAAACAAAAACCGTAATCCAACCCCCAGTAAAAAAAACGTTAAAAATTTCATTTTTTAAAAACCGGACCAAAAAAATTTGGCTAAATCAAAAATTTAAAAACTTTGGGAAAAAAAGTTTTTGGTATTTTTTTTAAAAAATTTTTTCCATTAATAAAAAATTTTTTTTCCCAAAATTCCCCACATTTTTAAAAATGAAAAATTGTTTTTAACCCCTTGGGAAAAGGAAAATTTTTTTCCCAAAAATAAAAGGGTCACCTTTTCAAAATGGTTAAGGTGGAAAATAAAAATTATGGCCTTTCCCGGAGGAAAAAGGGAGGAAAAAAAACTTGGGAACCCATTTAAAATTTGGGCGCCTTTTTCCCCCAAAAAGGGGGTTAAAAAAAAATTGGTGGAACCCCCCCCAAATAGAGTATTTTGAAAAACCCGTCGGGCCGGGATAAAAGGGGGGAACAAAATCCTTTCCTAAACCGGCTAAAAACCCCCAAACCCCACACCCAAAAAAGGGATTAAAATAAAACCCCAACAACCCCTTTTTTTTTTGGGGGGAATACTTTACAAATTAATATAAATTAACCCAAGGCTCATTTCCCGGGTTTTTTTATAATACACAAAGTACACAAACATAAATTTTCCCCTTGGGTTTTAATATAAAACCCTTTTAAAATAAAATTGGCGGGGAATATAGGCGGTTTTTTTTACCCGGGGAAGTCCAAAAAAACCCCCAAAATTTATTTTTTAATAAAATACTTTTACCTAAAAATTTTTAACCCCAACCAGGCAATTCCGCTAAACTACATTCTCAAAATTGCCGGAAATTTTTTGGTCTCTTTTTCTGCCGGGTTTAATAAAGGGGGGAAAAAAAATTTGGTCCCCAAAACCCCTTTTAAAAATAAAAGGGGTTGACCAATGGGTTATGGAATTTTTGGTCTGCCCGGGGCCAAGGGTTTCTAAAAAAGGGGAAAAGGGGTTTTTGGGGATAAAACGGGGTTTTGAAATAAAACCTTTTGGCCCCTTTTCCCGGGGCCCAAGGTCATAAAATACAGGGGCAGTTTTTAGAGCCAATACCACAATTTTCCCCTTTTGGCCCCAGCAACCACCTTTTAACCCTGCCCGGTGGCCCCCTTTGTTTTCTTCTGCGGGTCTTTACAAAAAGGGGATGTAAGCCCAATACCACAATTTCTGGCCGGCACCACCTTTCCCCTTTCTGGCATTCTTCTCGGGTCATACATACAGGGCATTTGTAGACCCAATCCCAAGGTTGGCTCAGGCACCACCTTTCCCTGGCGGGGTTTTTCTTCTGCAGGTCTACATACGGGGCATTTGTAGAGCCAAAACCCCAGTTGTTTAGGCCCACCTTTACCCTGGCCCTGGCTGTTCTTCTGAGCTAAACTTTCGGGGCCATTGTAGACCCCAAAAACCCCAAAATTCGGGTTAGGCACCCCCTTTTTACCCTGGTCTCTGTTCTTCGGCGGTCTTTAAAATACGGGGAAATGGTAAAACCCAAAAACCCACAAGTCTGGTCAGCCCCAAACCTTTACCCGGGCCGGCTGTTTTTTCCGCAGGTCAAAACATACGGGGGCTTGTAGAGGCAATACGACAATCGGGTCGGGGGCCCCACCTTTACCCGGGTTTCTGGTTTTCTTCTCAAATTTTACAACAGGGCAGTGTAACCCTTTTCCCCCAATTTGGATCGGCACCACCTTTACCCTTCGGTGTTCTTCTGCAGGTCACAAATACGGGGCAGTGTAAAACCCAACGAAAAGTCTGGCTCAGGCCCCCTTTTTTTAAACCCCGCCCTGTTCTTCTGCAGGCCCATACATACGGGGGCGGGTGTAGAGACAATACAAAAGTCTGTCCAGGCACCCCCTTTTCCCCGGGCCCCCTGGCTGTTCTTCTGCGGTCATCATACGGGCAGGTAAAAGCTAATCCACAAGTCTGGCTCGGGCCCACCACCTTTTCCCCTTTGGCGGGCCCTGTTTTTTTCTGAAAGGCATACATACAGGGGCAGGGGAGACCAATCCCCAAAAGTTTGGATCAGGACCACCTTTACCCTGGTCTGGCTTTTCCCTTCTGCGGGGTTCATACATACAGGGCCAGTTTAGGGGCCAATCCCAAAAGTCGGGTTTTCGGCACCCCCTTTTAAACCCGGGTCGGGCTTTTTCTTTGAGGTCATACATACGGGGCAGTGTAAAACCCAATACCACAAGGGGGGCTCAGGCACCCCCTTCCCCTGGCCCGGGGGCTGTTCTTCCAGGTCTTACATACAGGCACGGTAGACCAAATCCCCACAAGTCTGGCTCAGGCCCACCGTTTCCCTGGTCTGGCTTTCTAAGGGTTCTGCCCCTAGAGTTTTTTCAAAAGAATCATAAATGTTTCTCCCTTCTATGAAAGGGTGGTGCAACACCCCCAGAACCCCCCAAAATCTTTGGCGCATTGGGTGTTTTGGGGGCATTAAAAAGGGGGTAAAGTTTGGGGCCCCTTTCATGATTCTTTTTGGCCCAAAGTAAAACCAGGAAACTGGGGGCACCCCCTTTTTTTTTAACTTTGTCGCCCCTTGTTTTGCGAAACTTTTGGAAAGCCCCCTTTTTTTATATACCCTTTTAGGTTTTTTCCCTTTTCTCATAGGGGAAAGGGTTTGTAATAGTATGTCTTTTTTTTTTGGGGTATATTCAAAATTTTTATGGTAATCTTAGTTCCATAGATAACTATGGTTTTCCCTCCTCCCCCCCGCTCAAAACAATACGTTCATATTGAACGACGGGGAAATAAGGGGAGGGGGAAATTTACTTCCCGGCAAATTACGCCCCAAAAGGGCAATGCAGGTCGATGGGCCGGGACGCGGGCCCCCCCCCAAACCCCCACGGGGGAGTAGGGGGGCCTATTACCGCGACTCCCAAACCCCTTGGGAAATTTGCGGTTACTGTACGCACCGCAATTACGCCTTGTAAACATAACTTTAGTGTTGTGCTCTAGAGTTACACAGCTTTTAAATAATAAAGAGATGCACATCTAAAGACTAGTGCCTTTCTTTGTTTTATTTTTGGGGCTTATTTTGCCAAAACCCTGTTTGAAAATTTTCCAACACAATTTCCCAGCTTTTCCCAACCCACTGCGCCAATGCCCCAAATTTTTGGCTAAAGGGTTGTGAAATGGGGGAATACCCTTTTTTGGGGCCTTTATTTTGGGGATCTCACAAGCAAAGTCACACACATCATAATCAATCAACAATTATTTTGGCTGAAAAAAAATGAAACTTTTTTATGCACAAAAGGGACTTGTCTCCCAAACTTATCCCTATGGGGTTTTCAAATGCTTGACCCAAACCAAACCCCAATTTCTTGTTTGGTCATTTTCCCAAAACGGCACCAGAAATTTTTGCCCACTAAAAAAGTAAAATATTTCACTATCATTTTTAAAACCCAAAAAAAAGGGGGTTTTGGAGAGACGGCACTTCCAGCTTGTAACACTGCCTGTTTCACCTTCCTTCCATATTTTCCACAGTTGTTTTATCTGTATATAACACATAAGATATCAAAATCAAGATGGGATAGCTGCGAAAAAGTGGAGCTTTAAACATTTTAATGGTTTGACTGCCATAAACTGAATGATCTGTTTTTATGGCGGGTTTACTCTTTTAAAGGTTGTCAAAAATTGCATTTTGAACCATTTTTCCTCTTCACATCAAGCTGTTTTCTTCCCTTCGTAAAACTTTGCCTATTATAAAACCCAAAACCACTTTTTTTAATTCTTTTTGGGTTAACTTTTTATCTTGTGCTTTAAATTTAAAAAAGTCTCAAGAACATACTTTTTAATTATGGAACTTTTATGTCTTGTAAATGAAAACCCTTTCATTTAAAGGAACAGAAAAAGGGTGGTTTTCAAAAAAGGGGGGAAAAAATTGTCATCAAATTAAAAATTTAAAGGGAATAATTTTCAGAAAAAACCCTTTAGAGCAATATTTGCTCTGAAAAGTTTTTCTAAAAAAAATGCTACGGGTGGAAAAAGATCCCTCTGCAAAAAATTAACATGTACGGGGGATGACACTTGTATTTCTTATTACATTCAACCCAATTTGGGGGTAGCATACGGGGTGTAGGTTTTTTTTTTTTAAAAATAAAACCCAGAAATTTTGAAAGAAAGCAACTTTTTTCGACTCGATCCCAAGTTTTTTTTAAGGCTTGATAAATACTCTGTGGGAGACCTGTATGAAGGAAGGCGCTTCGAAGTGAATTGTCAAGTCTCGTTTTCAGTGTATGATGCACCTGAATGTATGAAAGTGTTTTTTGTGCAATTATAAACGGTCTAAAGTTTGACGCGCCTCGTCTATGTGTTAGGCATTTATCTAATTTCCATCATTACCTACTATTTGTATATGGATTGATTTTTAATATTGTGGTAGATTAAATCGATCAGTGGCAAGTTTGTTAACAAAAAAAATTTTCTTCTTAATCTGGATTTGGGTTATTAAACATGTCCCTTCATAAAAACCATCAGATTATGATACTGCATTTGCCTGTTATGAGTAAGTGCGCCTTTAATATGAAATGCACGCCCTATGATATGTAATAGTGATTTTTAGGTAACAACAAATTTCTAAAGATTTCCACCCTTTGAACATTTTACCTATTTACATGCGAGAGGAATTGCTTAATTTCCATTACAGTAGAGCAATGTAGAATGGCTCGTAGTAGAAGCGCCGTTAAAGGCAAGGTGATAGGTATTTCTAAGGGCAGAAGTGGTGTCTTGGCGCTTCAGCGCAAGCGCGAGAAATTTTGATAGGTGCATGCGCGGTTGGCTTGTTTGAACGGACGGAATTACATCATAGTAAGGACCGAAGGTATGGAGAATGTTAGGGCGCGTCCCCACTGCACAGGACAAATACCGGCCGGTATCTGTCCTGTTTTGCGGCCATCCTCACGAGAGGGGGGGGCGGCTGTTCTCCGCGAGGAGCGGATAAAAGCCCTCCCCCTCCACATTGACATGAAGAATGTGTTAGCACAATGTTGTGCGGCCGGACCGCGGGCGGAGAAACCGTCCGACGGAAAGCCCGTGCAGTGGGGACTGCTGCACGGGTTTTCCATAGAGCACCATTGTGCTCGTTTTCAGCCGATTTTTCAGGCGGTCTCAAAAACCGCAAACCGGCTGAAAAACTGGCCGAAGACCCGTGCAGTGGGGACAAGTCCTTAGTGCGCAGATGCACGTTTTGAGGGTGTGCAGAGATGAATAACAGGTAGCTATGGATTTGTAAAGTGATTTGGACAAAATGGGAGGTGTAGAAGTGATTGATAAGTCACTATCCAATGACAGGTATGGGAGGATCAGAGGAGCTAAATAAAAGGAGCTAATTATGCCACATCTGATGGAAACTTTATCCCCTGAGGACACCAGGAATCTGGTGAAACATGCTGGGGAGGTCTGCTATGCTTTTTTCACTTTTTTACACCGCACCCTTATCTCTAATCCCGCTGCAGAGGGATTTTTGTTTTGCATTAACCTTTAAAAAAAATTGCCTTGCCCAAGTGATTAGGAATTGTGTTTTTTTCTGCCCCATTTAGTCTCTTTTTTGAGAGTTAGCAAATCACTATTATATAGGACATTCCTTGCTATTATTGTCGTCTTTGAATTACAATTTAGCTTTATAGGTATAAGATCAAAATAGTATATAGATAAACTAATCCTATTATGAGTATATAGAAACTGTTTGGCCAGGTGATTGGCACTATTTATCATTTAGTGATATATCAGAGGTGAGGGGGAATGGAGTTTTAAATTTGTATGTATAGGTATTTAATTAGGATCAATAAAAGTTAAGTATTAGTTTGTCTAAAAGAGAAGTAAGAGTTTAAGTTTGCTTTAGGCAAAATAGGTAATAATTTAACAGCAAATCTAGCTCCACTACGACTCCTCAGGTTCAGGCAGACCACATTGAAATAGGTCTGCCTGTCCGAGCAGTAGTGAGCCTAGTTTTGCCGAACCACATTCATATAAGTGTCTAAAATTACGAGTGTGAGGCGACGCCCCCAGAACACCCCCTCATGTTAGGCTCATTAGAAAGTGTCAAGTCTTATGAACAATGCACCTAACACATTAGTTTGGCGCATTAGACATCGTAGCCGGCTCACTTAGGTGTATTTTACGCCAGAAAAGGGTGAAAAACCCAATCATACATTACTCTCTCTGTATCAAGTCGAAACATTGCTGTTTTCTATGTACTGGGATTGTAGTTAAATAAAAGAACACATATGCTGATGCCAGTTGGATTGATTTATGGTGAAGGTTGGGCTGCTTTCACATGGCGGTCTGCTGCATTGAGAGGTCTGTGATGTGAAGTCTAATAAGGACTACAGTGCTGTCCAAAACGTATATATATTACAACTATGTATTTCATTATTGTCATTGAAATATCTATCCTAAAGTAAAAATAATGCGGGTAATAAGAAAGGATAAGAAGAAGGAGAAACAGAAAAGATGGAGAACAAAGGAAAGACGGAGGGGAAATAATGTAGTCATCTGTGATTTTATACATATTAAATGCTTACATACATTATGTATCTATAGCTTATATTCATTATGAGTATAACAGTAAAGATGAATAGGAACACAAGAAAAGGAGAATAAAAAAAGGAGGTGAAGGACAAGGAGACGGAGAATGAAGAGGAAGAAATGTGGGGAAATAGGTGGCAGAAGAAAAAGGTGGAAGGTTTGATAAATACAGCTAATTCAAAAATGTTATACAGATACAATAAAAAGATAGATAGATAGATAGATAGATAGATAGATAGAAAGATAGATAGATAGATAGATAGATAGATAGATAGATAGATAGATAGATAGATAGATAGATAGATAGGGCATTGAGTTCACTAGCGCTTCACAGGTTGCAGCCACTGGAATTCTCTACCACTCCTCCAAGACTTTGCACTCCTCCACCTTCCATTTGACAATGCCCCACAGATACTCAATAGGCTTTAGGTCTGGAGACATACTTGGCCAGTCCAGCACCTTTACCCTCGATTTCTTTAGCAAGGCAGTGGTCATCTTGGAGGTGTTTTTTATGGTTGTTATCATGTTGGAATACTGCCCTGTGACCCAGTTTCCAAAGAGAGGGGACCATGCTCTGCTTCAGTGTGTCACAGTACATGTTGGCATTCATGGGTCCCTCAATGAACTGTAGCTTCCCACAGCTGGCAGGACTCAAGCAGCCCAAAACCATGACACTCCCACCACCATGCTTGACTGTAGGCAAGATACACTTGTCTTTTTACTCCTTTCCTGGTAGCCACCACACACACTTGACACAATCTGAACCAAATAAGTTTATTTTGTTCTCACCAAACCTCAGGACATGGTTCCAGGAATCCATGTCTTTTGTCTGCTTGTCTTCAGTAAACTTTGAGGGCTTTCTTGTGCGTTATCTTTAGAAGAAGTTTCCTTCTGGGATGACAGCCATGCAGACCAATTTGATGCAGTGTGAAGCATATGGTCTAAGGACTGACAGGCTGACCCCCACCCTTTATCCTCTGCAGCATTGCTAGCAGCACTCATACGCCTATTTTGAAGAGACCATCTCTGGATTTCACACTGAGCACATGCACTCAACCTCTTTGGTCGAACATGAGGGGCCTGTTATGCGTGGAACCTGTCTTGTTTTAAACCACTGTATGGTCTTGGCCACCATGCTGCAGCTCAGTTTGATGTTGTTGTCAATCTTCTTATAGCCTAGACTATCTTTATGTATAGCAAAAAAAAAACTTTCAGATCCTTAGAGAGTTCTTTGCCATGAGGTGCCATATTAAACTTTCAGTGACTAGTATGAGAGAGTATGAGAGTGATAACAACAAATTTTACACATATGCTCTCCATTCACACCTGAGACCTTATAACACTAACAAGTCACATGACACCATGGAGGGAAAATGGTAAATTGGCACAATTTGTCCATTTTTACTTAGGGATGTATTCACTTTTGTTGGAAGCAGTTTAGACATTGGTGGCTGTATGTTGTTATTTTGAATGCACACCAAATTTACACTGTTATACAAGCTGTACACTGACTGCTTTACATTGTATCAAAGTGTCATATCTTCGAAAGATATGAATATATATAGTACAAAATTTACAAAAATGTGAGGGGTGTACTCACTTTTTTGAGATACTGTAATATTAGGCAGGATATTTTAATGGTTGATTGTTGTATCTTAAACATTTTTGCAATGCAACGTCATAATAATACTAATGGATTGGAAGGTAAAGAACAAAGTATAGGGGAAGCAATGAGATGGAGAGGTAAAGTCAATTTCAACCTCAATTTCAGCAATTTAATTCAGGTCAGTTAGAAAATAATTTTGGCAAAAATCTGCAAAAATATAGATACCCAACCTTTCCCTTAAAGGGGTTGTCTCACTACAATGATTGGGTTTTAATTAAATGATCTTTAAAAAAAAACAAGCCGTTTTGCAATATATGTTCATTACAAATGTCCTACTGATTTTGAGTTATCCCTGGTAGTAGGAGTGCATCAGATCCTGAAATCACTATAGCCACCAACCTGTTGATTTTTATCTCACTGGCTGTCAGTGCTGATGACTCATCAGCTTCTAAATACAGATCAGAGCACAGAGCCCCTCCTGCACAGTATGCTTCAGTAGTGGAGGGAGGGGGAGGGCTCTGGCTTCTGTGTCTATGTGGATTAACCCTGTGTGTGCCTGCTCCCTCCTGCTCTCTACACAGATTGAGGAGAGCAGAGGTGAGGCTGATCTGTGGTCAGTAGATGTGACAGCAGTGAAGTGTGTTACTATAATCATGATGTGTCTGTGGAGCTTTGACTATACTTATAGAACAGATCAGGGGGGCATGTGAACGGTTCATATCCTTCCCTGCTCTGCTGTATTAGTTACACATCGTGATTATAGTAACACACTTCACAGCTGCCCTGTGTCTGTTCTGACAGGGTTTAGCTGTTGTTGCTTGAGATGTCCGTGGAGATTTTTATGCTAAGCAGGGGTATAGGAACACTTGCATCCTCCCTGCTCTGCTATTAGCATACACAGCTTCACAGACCTCTCCACACTCATAGATCAGCCCTCTTCTGTCTCCTGACTCTGTGGAGAGAAGCAGCACAGTGCAGCGGATTCAGCAGTGAGCAGCAGATCTAGGCAGGCACACACAGGGTTAACTTAGGCAGCAAACCCTCTCGCTCCCCCCCTGCTGTATAGAAGTTACTGCAACAGAGGAGGAGAGCTGTCTGTGTGCTGAGGGGAGGGGAGAAGGGGGTGGAGAAGAGGCAGACAAGAAGCACGCCCCTGAATTCAAAAATCCTTTGTTGCCAGACACATTGAAGTAGGCTGAAAGCCTGTAGTGAGACAACTCCTTTAACCCTAGCCCTAGGAAACATCTGTGCACTATCTGAGCAGTATCTGAAAATATATACCCTTCTATTTTATGGTTAGCATTCAAGATAGTTTAAGGTTTCATTAACTCTAACCCTGGGGTTCCTAAAATGTTGCCCAGGTGTTCCCCAGTTATGCCTCAGATTTATGGTTGCATTCATATTCAATTTGGAGATATTTGGTTGCTGGAAGTGCTTTCTAGAGGCCAAAATACACATACAGACGTTTTCTTCTACAAACTTTATTGGAATTCAGGTTCTGGACATCCCAAACCCCAATATTTTGACAACTTTGACCCAACTGCTTCTAAACTGAACAGAGAGCTATATGGGAAATACTAATGTCCAATAACAAGCTACCTGAACAACAAAGCAAAAAGAAAAAAGGACCCTCACCAAAACATAGCAGAATTGTAATATAGATCATATTGAACATAGCTGATAAACAGCACAGAAGTTTGTATGATAGTATACCAAACTAAAAGGAATATACTTCCATATAAACCTTAGCATCTCATCACAGCTCAATTTGTGAGTCTAATAATACAATATTCATTTATGACCACAGTCTAATTAATGTATATGAGTTTTGCTTTTTGATTGTAATCAGTTTGATTATTCTCCTGGCAACCTAACTGAGAAATGAATCAAGATTTAAAACACTCTGAGGAGATCAGTGCAACCATAAACTGTCTAGGTGGCCAAAAGCCAACACCTATTAGATGATATGTAATGTGCTAGCATTATATCATCAATATTACCAGTGTTGGACTTGGGTATCCAGGGTCGCTTTAAAGTCATGCTTCCTCTCTCTTCCTTGTTAGGCTGTGAGTGGTTCTATAGCAGTGACTAACATATCAGCTCCATATTCCCAGTTCTTCTAATCGCACAGACATAACTGCAGGAGATATAATCTATAATGCAGAGGGCTTCAGTGCTCAAAATAAATAACAGTAATTAATCTCCTTTGTTTGTTACAGATAATACAATCTGTTCTCCAGCTGCCAGCAATGCTGTGTGCCGACCTGTGGTGACGTCCCTGCTATCAGGATATTTTAATGGTTGGTATATATTCAACATTTTAGCAATGCATGGTCTTAATAATACTAATGGAAAGGAAGGTAAAAGTACAAAGGGCCCCATGTATGAAAACTGTCCAGGTCTAAAACTCACTTTGTTGCCCATTGCAACCAATCAGAGAGCCCCATTCATTTCATATAGTGCTCTGGAAAAATGAGAGGGGCGCTCTGATTGGTTGCTATGGGCAACAAAGTGAGTTTTAGACCTGGACAGTTTTCATACATGGGGCCCAATGTGTAGGGGAAGCAATGAGGTGGAGAAACAAGGATAGGGAGGAAGTGGAAATGTATGAGGACAGTTTTACTCTAAATAAATGAGGTCTAATACTGTTGTGCTTTGGATTTGGTTCAAAGTCAATTTTCAATTCCTTTAATTCAGGTCATAGAAATATTTAAAATTAAAAGGATCATTTTCTTAACCCTGAAAACACTGTGCATATTTATTGGGCAATCTAAATCTAGGATTAATAGATAGGTTAAGGTTTACAACCCTAACTCTTTCCCATTCCCATTAAGACTAATTATAGGGTGCTAATTCTATGCAATTTGGGACATTTGCTGCTGACGTGCTTTCTAGGGTCAGACAAGATAGGATAAGTTTTCCTCTATAACCTTATTGGGGTTCCTGTTCTGCCCAAAGTTGTTCCCCAAGTTAAACCTAGATTTATGGTGGTATGTTAAATCCTAAACTTGTGAACTATTTCAGCTTGACTTCGGGTGCTTTCTAAGGTGTTCACAAATATCACATTACCCGTAGTTTTCCCTATAAACCCTTTAATTGGGGAATCCGTGCGGTTCCCGCTCCGTCCCAAACAATAATGTTTATTGCCAAATTTGTGGCTGCATTTCTCACACCACTCGAATTGGTCGGGAGGAGTGGATTCATTCTAGAGGCAGTGTTAAATCAGACATAGACATTGCCTGTATATACTAATTCAGTTTACCCTTGAAACTTCAGTGCAGTCTAAGGGCCTCATGTATGAAAACTGTGTGGGTGTAGAACTTTTTGTTGCCCATAGCAACCAATCAGAGCTCCTCTTTCATTTTTTTCAGAGCGCTATAAGAAATGAAAGGGGAGCTCTGGTTGCTATGGGCAACAAAGAAAGCATTACACCTAGACAGTTTTCATATATTACAGTTACCACTGTAATAGAAATGCTAAAGCCTCATTACAGCCCTTGAAATCTGGCAATGGTTGTAACTATAGCTGTAGCAGCCAGAGGTTGAGGGGTTTACACAGGTCCAAGAACATTATACGCATACCTCCCAACTATTAAAGATTACAAATAGGGACACATCAGACCATCCCTTCAACCACACCCAAACAAATAACATCAACCAGGACACGTCACTAACATGCCCTACCTAACATAATCGTGCTCCGCCCCCTCCAGCAGACCTTTGCTGAAACAACAACATTAATGAGATCTATAAAGATGTATTTATATAAATTGATGTACTGTACATACATTAATCCATATAAATAGCTGTAAAACAATGTTTTGTGGACAATACCTCTATATAATGGATAATGGATATAATGTGACCACATAATACCAAGGAGCAAATATCACTGTACTGTTACTGACTAAACCGAGACTAAAATTTATTAATGATACCACTATGCAAATATCAAATAATACAACCATATGATGACCACATATCACCACCACATAGTCATTGAATAATACCACCACATATCACCATCACATCATGGCCACATATCCCAAACACACAGTGACTGAATAATACCACCACACCATGACCACATATCACCACCATATAGTGACTGAATAATACCATCACACCATGACCACATAGCTACTGAATAAAACCACAAAACCATGGCCACATATAACCACCACATAGTAGCATGACCAAATAGGGACTGAATTATACCACAAAACCATGACCACATATAACCACCACATAGTACCAGATAAATACCATAACACAGTGACTAAATAATACCACCACACCATGACAGTCTCACAGAAAAAAGAAAAGAATTCCCTTAAAATAATGACTTTTATTAGATATGCATTAAAATCCCAATATATATAAAATAATATTTTATATATTGGGATTTTAATGCATATCTAATAAAAGTCATTATTTTAAGGGAATTCTTTTTCTGTGAGACAGTCTTTACAAGTATCCCTCTCATCTATTTTTCTGTGCACAACACACCATGACACCATCACCACCACATAGTGACTTCTTCAAGGATTTAATTGCAGGAAAACAAACACAGGAAATTGCACACAGTCCAAGAAAAAATGTAAAATGGAATGGTTCCTAGGGGACGTGAGGGACACCAAAGAAATTGAGGACTTGGATCAGGAGGAACACCAGAGGAACTACAGAGGGGACCATGGAGCAGGAATACCGGAATGGATGCCCAGCAGACAGGATACATGGACAGATGTCCATTAGACAGGATGCATGTAGAGATGTCCAGCAGACATGATACATGGACGGATGTCCAGCAGACAGGATACCTGGACGGATGTCCAGCAGACAGAAACAAAGCAAAAGTCCAGATGGCCAGAGACCTATGCAGGAATCAGTATGCACAACACAAATTCAAGCCCTGAGTGCAATAAATGGCAGGGCTAAAAAATGATAGTGATTGACAGCAGCTGTGATTGCTGAATTGAAGTTGTTAACTGTTGCCCTGCTAGAAAGCACAGGAAACACATGAAAAACTACAGCACTGCAGCTGCCAGGGTCAAAGGGCATGCTGTGGTTAAGAAAGCGGCATGATGCCTGGTGGATCATGTCAGTACCCCTTCCTTTATGAGAGACCTCTGGACCCTTAATATGCACAGTGGATATAGGACCAGGAGACGTGAGACCAGGGTTGTCACCAGGAGTGGCAGATTCCAGACCAGGAGACATGACACCAGGAGTGTAACCAAGAGCAGCAGATTCCAGACCAGGGGGCGTGACACCAGGATTGTCACCAGGAACAGTGGATTCCAGACGAGGAGGTATGTTGCCAGAAGCAGCAGATTCCAGACCAGTGGTCTTTTCGTCAGGTAGAGCAGATTCCAGTCCAGGAGGCGTGTCACAAGGAATGTCACCAGAAGTGGTAGATTCCGGACCAGGAGACATGACACCAGAAGTGTCACCAGGAGCTGCAGATTCCAGACCAGGAGGTGCGACACCAGTAGTATAGCCAGGAATAGCAGATTCCAGACCAGGAGAAAAAATTTAGTGCAGCCATCTTGAAAGCCTCGGCTGTTGCATGAAGACATTCAACAAAGTAAAAAAGGTCTGCAGCCAAAACAAACAAACAGGAAATTGAAAACAGTCTAAGAAAAAACGTAAAATGGAATGAATCCAAGGGGACGTCAGGGACACCAGAGAAACTGATGACTTGGATCAGGAGGAACACCAGAGGAACTGCAGTAGGGACCATGGAGCAGGAATACCGGAAGGGATGCCAGAAGACAGGATACATGGATGGATGTCCAGCAGACAGGACACATGGACCAATGTCCAGCAGGCAGAAACAAAAGAGGAGTCTAGATGGCCGGAGAAACTGTGCAGGAACCAGCATGCACAACACAAACTCAGGCCCTGAGTACAACAAATGTCAGGGATAAAAAAAATCCCCCAGGGAGGGTGATTGACAGGAGCTGTGATTGCTGAAGTGCTTAACTGTTGCCCTGCTAGAAGGCACAGAAAACACTTGAACAGCTACAGCTCCGCAGCTGCCAATGCCAAAGCCATGTTGTGGTAAAGAAACACCATGACTGGCGGATCGTGACAACACCCTTGAAAATTGGGACACCTGCCAGCTGTCCTGTGATGGCAGGATAGCCTTCCCAAATCAAGACTGTCCTACCAAAATCAGGATTGGGAGGTTCGGAGGTATGTTATACATTGTTGTAGGGAGTAACAAGTTTGGCTTTCTGCTATCTAACAATGTGTGGATTCTTTGGTTTGTAGTGGTATTATTTAGATTTTTACTAACTGCTAACTATGTTGCTGTTTTGGTTTAAGTCATTAGGTGATGGGGCATATCTTATTATGATATGGGGACCAATGTATTCTAGTTATATCTCTGAATCAATGAAACCTGTGAATTATTAGGTTTATGTAGAATGACCGAGCTCTATAAACCATTATATAATATGGTTCCATTACCTTATAAAGCAAAGCACTATGTATAATTATGACTTTAACCCTTTATAGGAGGAAAAATCTCTCCTTGGGGTGAGCCACCAATAAATTGGTCGGTGTGAGGATTTACTTGCCTTTCAGACATCACTGATTGTTTTGGATAAAGCAAAGGCTTATGGGAAAAGAGCTGAGAAACTCCACAGCGCACTCTTTTAGATATAGTTATCCTCAATTCACATGTAACTTGAAGGCCATGTTCACACGGCTTATTCACGCCGGATTTGCGAGCCGGATTGCGCTCGCAATTCCGGCGTGAATAAGGGGCGGGTGCGGGGTCGGGACGGCAGCGCTGCCCGCCGGCCCCATAGACTTCCATTATCCACGGCGCGTATTGCGCCTGGATAATGTGCATGTCACTTTCTCCCCCCGCGGCGGGTTCACCGAGCTGGCTGGAGCGACGGAATCCACTGTTCTCATAGAGAACAGTGGATTACCGTAATTACTCCGACGGATTGGCGCCGTACTGCAGCACAAATCCGGCGCGGATTACGGCGCCAATCCGCGGCAAAATAAGCCGTGTGAACGAGGCCGAAGGAGAATAGCAATGTGAAAGGGATTTGAGCCAAATCAGTTAAGTTCAACTGCAAACAGCTGTTTCGGGGTATTTTCCCCTTGTCAGTGCAGCGTAGAACTTACTGGTTGGCTGGGTGAGAGGCAAGTGTGGCTTAGAAGGAGGAAAAAATCTCTCCTTGGTTGGTGTGAGGATTTACTTGCCTTTCAGACTTCACTGACTGATTTGCATAAAGCAAAGGCTTATGGGAAAAGAGCTAACTCTTAATACAACTCTCAGGCAGACTGTTGAGATAAGAGAACCCTCGTGTGTTCTACTTTAGTTCAAAAGACATAAAAGAATACTATTTTCCACAGTGCATTTAACTATGATACCCTGATGCCATTTGCTGTCACTTTTCCTCTGAGAATTTATCTTACTGCAGACCATATCAACATACATCCCTGCAAAGTTGTGCAGCTATCCCCATTGCCTTATCATAATGACAACTACTAGCACGATACCTTATATTTACTTTGTATCTGAGGAATAATGCAGATCATGATTTTGCACAAAACTATACTTCTATAGAAAATGCTTAATTTAATCAGTATGGCAAAAGAATAATGTATGACTTATTTCCATTTCAGCTCGCCGTTGAAGTCCATTTATGTCTAAGTATAATACATGCACGACTGCTTAAGCCACTTAAAAAACGCTTCAATTATTCCTGAGTAGCAGTTTAATTTGGTGAGGCCTGAGTTATTTCAATCTATTACAATGCAACAGTATAATAATTTTATTTATGCAGACAAGAAACTAAGCAAACATTCATGCTTTGTATCATTTAAATGAATAATTTCAATCTATGCATGGGCATTAGTCTAGTACAGAATTATTCATGATAAACTATTAAAATATTTCGAGAGAATTTTGCTTGTTTTGGCACATAGCCTTAAGCCAATGTCGTTTTTATTAGAGAAGCGACTCCCTAAACCCTTGCTTATTTGTGTATTGCGGGGATCGGCTTTTCCATTAATTTGTAAAGATTTAAAAATCCTAAATTATTTGCAGTGAAATATCAGAAAGCATTCTTTTTTTAATGTGACGCTAGACAATTCGTCAGTTTTCTCTTTCTTTGTATTGCAACCCTTTGCAAAAATTATTGAATCACCGCACTTAGAGGAGTTTTATCCAGTGTGATATTTTAATGAGATTGCTTTGTTGTGGTCAAAGGACAAATGTATTTTGGGGTAGAAGTCAGGCCAAACAATGATGCTTAAGCTGAAGCTAACACAGCCATGTTTATGTAGACTTATATTGTTGATATTGAAACAGTTAGCCTCTATTGTATGATCAGCTTTGATTGTGTGCATAAACATCCACACCTTTTGTCGGGTTTTATTTAGGCCTGCAGCCATTTTTTTACTTTTTGGTATGCTTTTTTATGACAGCATGTTTATGTAGATTTCCCCATTGGTGTTTTGAACAGTTACCTTATTGTTTGATCACCTTGATTGGTCAATGGTTGTAAATTGGGGGTGGGGTTTGTTTTCCCCCCTTTAAATTGGAGTAGTCAATGAGGTCCAACAGGTCCCCAGAGGAAGCCTACGCGAAACGGGGTTTGGGGACTAGCCCTAACGGCAGCCGTACGGTAATGAGATTGGGTTAGATTGTTCATAGTTCCTAGGGATAATATTTTTATATATGTGTTTGGGGTTTTTTGTGTCATTGATCTAGATTACCCGATTATTATCCCCCCTTCTGTTGAACAGGTTTGATATATAACAGTCTCATTCATATTTATTTTGTTATATTTGATGAAATCTGCACCTATCCATATCTGTTTTATTGGCTTCTGTGTAACCCCGTTTAGTTTTAATTGGTGTGATTTTAAAAGTTTTCACTTTTTATGTATTATTTAATAAAGGTCATTCTTTTTAGTCAGTATTTGTTTTGTGTAGTGAAGCTAACACACGGTCAAGTTTTTTGGATGCAAGTATAAAAACACTATACAAATAACGACTGTTACTAATCACTGGGGGCTTCTCCCTTTACTTTACTTTCAGCTCTGCTATTCCTAGCTTAACCTGTTAGAGGGACATCAGTGACGGAGGGGTCTAAACAGTAAGGCTGAAGGCTACATAGGCTACATAGTTCTAAAATTTGTTGGTAAGAAACATAAATAAGTGCCTGTGCTACTGATAAGACACAGCAGTGAGTGAGGTCACCACTTCAGCCAGGGCTGCGGGAGCAGAGAGAGGTGGTCGGTAACTAGGGACGCTTAAGAGCAGGAGACAAGAGCTTCTCTGGCTTGAAAAGGGAAACAAAATTTGGACAGCAATGTGTTTATAATATTTTATTTTTTTCCCCCTGTTTTAAACAAAATAAGTGTGGAAAATCCCTTCAAATTTCTATCCCCCCTGGTCATTTTTTTTTAATCTCTATTTTTTCTCCCCTGCCTTCCAAAAGCATAATATTTTTTTTTTTAAACTACAAGACATATGGGCTTGTTTTTTGCAGGACAAAATCTACTTTTTATGGGCCATTGTCTGCCCTGAATATAAAAAAGGGGTACCGAAATAAAAATTTTAAAATGTGGTGAAATGTGAATAAAGGGTACTTGCACAATTTTTGTGTGAAGGGGGGGGGGGTGCCTTTATGGTGTTTAATCCAATATAAATTATGTTTTATTCGTATTCTACAGGTCAATACACTTTTGGTGATAGGGTTATATGATAGAGGGAGAGAAGCTGAGCTCTGTGATATATAGGGTTATATGATAGAAGGAGAGAAGCTGAGTTCTGTGATATATAGGGTTATATGATGAGGAGAGAAGCTGAGCGCTGTGATATATAGGGTTATATGATAGATGGAGATAAGCTACGCTCTGTGATATATAGGGTTATATGATAGAGGAGAGGTGATATATAGGGTTATATGATAGAGGAGAGAAGCTGAGCTCTGTGATATATAGGGTTATATGATAGAGGGAGAGAAGCTGAACTCTGTGATATATAGGGTTATATGATAGAGGAGAGAAGCTGAGTTGTGTGATATATAGGGTTTTATGACAGAGGAGAGGAGCTGAGCTCTGTGATATATAAGGTTATATGATAGAGGGAGAGAAGCCGAGCTTCGTGATATATAGGGTTATATGATAGAGGGAAAGAAGTTGAGCTCTGTGATATATAGGGTTATATGATAGAGGAGAGGAGCTAAGCTCTGTGATAGGGTTATATGGTAGAGGGAGAGAAGTTGAGCTCTGTGATATATAGGGTTATATGATAGAAGGAGAGAAGTTGAGCTCTGTGATATATAGGGTTATATGATAGAGGAGAGGAGCTGAGCTCTGTGATATATAGGGTTATATGATAGAGGAGAGAAGCTGAGCTCTGTGATATATAGGGTTATATGATAGAAGAGAGAAGCTGAGCTCTGTGATATATAGGGTTATATGATAGAGGAGAGGAGAGGAGCTCTGTGATATATAGGATTATATGATAGAGGAGAGAAGCTGAGCTCTGGGATATATAGGATTATGTGATAGGGGAGGGAAGCTGAGCTCTGTGATATATAGGGTTATATGGTAGAGGAGAGAAGCTGAGTAAGAAACAGAGAGAAAAAAAACTTTAAGTGAAAATACTGCTATCCCACCCACATACAGTAATTGATATTTTACTCTGTACACTCACTGATATAGGAAAAGGTGTCAATCACTATAGGTGGGTGGCTTGAGCAGGATTCTCACAGTCTCTTAAAGGGTTTTCTCACTACAATGATTAGCTATTAATATGCAGGGAAAGGTAAATGTGGGGGTGTTGCCTTTATGGTGTTTAATCCAGTATAAATTATGTTGTATTAGTATTCTACAGGTCAATACACTTTTGGTGATAGGGTTATATGATAGAGGAGAGGAGATGAATTCTGTGATATATAGGGTTATATGATAGAGGAGAGAAGCTGAGCTCTGTGATATATAAGGTTATATGATAGAGGAAAGCAGCTGAGATCAGGGCTACAAAGGATATGATAGAAGGAGAGAAGCTGAGCTCTGTGATATATAGGGTTATATGATAGAATGAGAGGAGCTGAGCTCTGTGATATATAGGGTTATATGATAGAGGAGAGGAGCTGAGCTCTGTGATATATAGGGTTATATGATAGAGGAGAGAAGCTGAGCTCTGTGATATATAGGGTTATATGATAGAGGAGAGGAGCTGAGCGCTGTGATATATAGGGTTATATGATAGAGGAGAGAAGCTGAGCTCTGTGATATATAGGGTTATATGATAGAGGAGAGAAGCTGAGCTCTGTGATATATAGGGTTATATGATAGAGGAGAGAAGCTGAGCTCTGTGATATATAGGGTTTTTATGATAAAGGAGAGGAGCTGAGCTCTGTGATATATAGGGTTATATGATGGAGGAGAGGAGATGAGCGCTGTGATATATAGTGTTATATAAGAGAGGAGCTGAGCGCTGTGATATATAGGGTTATATGATAGAGGAGAGGAGCTGAGCGCTGTGATATATAGGGTTATATGATAGAGGAGAGGAGCTGAGCTCTGTGATATATAGGTTATATGATGGAAGAGAGGAGCTGAGCTCTGTGATATATAGGGTTATATGATAGAGGAGAGAAGCTGAGCTCTGTGATATATAGGGTTATATGATAGAGGGAGAGAAGCTAAACTTTGTGATACATAGGGTTATATGGTAGAGGAGAGTAAATGAGCTCTGTGATATATAGGGTTATATGATAGAGGAGAGGAGCTGAGCTCTGTGATATATAGGATTATATGATAGATGGAGATAAGCTGCGCTCTGTGATATATAGGGTTATATGATAGAGGAGATAATCTTAGCTCTGTGATATATAAGGTTATATGATAGAGGAGAGAAGCTGAGCTCTGTGATATATAAGGTTATATGATAGAGGAGAGAAGCTGAGCTCTGTGATATATAAGGTTATATGATAGAGGAGAGAAGCTGAGCCCTGTGTTTTATATGGTATATGATAGAGGAGAGAAGCTGAGCTCTGTGATATATAAGGTTATATGATAGAGGGAGAGAAGCCGAGCTTCTTTGGAGCGTTCTTATAATCTTGAACGTACCTGGATCCGAGCGCTGTGAGATCCTATACAGGATTTATAATCCTGTAAATACATTTACATAGGGTTATATGAAAGAGGAGAGCTGAGCTCTGTGATATATAGGGTTATATGATAGAAGGAGAGAAGTTGAGCTCTGTGATATATAGGGTTATATGATAGAGGAGAGGAGCTAAGCTCTGTGATAGGGTTATATGGTAGAGGGAGAGCTGAGCTTTGTGATATATAGGGTTATAGGATAGAGGGACAGAAGCTGAGCTCTGTGATATATAGGGTTATATGATAGAGGAGAGAAGCTGAGCTCTGTGATATATATATATGACAGAACTCAGCTTCTCTCCTCTATGATATAACCCTATATATAACAGAGCTCTGCTTCTCTCCTCTATCATATAACCCTATATATCACAGAGCTCAGCTTCTCTCCCTCTATCATATAACCCTATATATCACAGAGCTCAGCTTCTCTCCTCTATCATATAACCCTATATATCACAGAGCTCAGCTTCTCTCCTCTATCATATAACCCTATATATCACAGAGCTTAGCTTCTCTCCTCTATCATATAACCTATATATCACAAGAGCTCAGCTTCTCTCCTCTATCATATATCCCTTATATATCACAGAGCTCAGCTTCTCTCCCTCTATCATATAACCCTATATATCACAGAGCTCAGCTTCTCTCCTCTATCATATAACCCTATATATCACAGAGCTCAGCTTCTCTCCTCTATCATATAACCCTATATATCACAGAGCTTAGCTTCTCTCCCTCTATCATATAACCCTATATATCACAGAGCTCAGCTTCTCTGATCTATCATATAACCCTATATATCACAGAGCTCAGCTTCTCTCCTCTATCATATAACCCTATATATCACAGAGCTCAGCTTCTCTCCTCTATCATATAACCCTATATATCATAGAGCTCAGCTTCTCTCCTCTATCATATAACCCTATATAGGTGCTTCTTGTGCAATCGAACCTCCGAAAAGAGGAAAAACAGAAGGGGAGGGTAGGGGGACAAAAAGGCGCACACAAATAGTGTAATATTGTAAAATTTAAAATGTCCAGTGAAAAAATTCAATAGCTGCTCACCTGAGCGAGTTGTACTATATAATGGTACAACTCATTTTTAGGCATATGCAAAATCGCAGAGCTGCTGTTCACTTCAATCCACTTTTTCTTCCGCACAAGGAGATCCAAGGATTAATATGATAAGTGCTACCATACTAGTAGTAGCTTTCCATTAGAAGGATTCAAGCGCTCCGGTATTTGTTAAATTGACTCTAGTGAGCAGTACACATTATACCTTAGGTTATTCTAAAGGTATATTTATTGTGCACATATATACAAACAATTAATTAAAAAGAAAAAAAATTAAACAATGCATAAAACTTCAATTACAATTAAAACATATAGAATCCTAAAATCCCTAAAACCTCAACGCGTTTCGCACACCTCTAGTGTGCTTCATCAGGAGTAATAACCTTAAGGCTCGTTGCTCAATTTATAATGACCCTTGTGGCAGTAGACCAGCCCATTTTACATTCACAATTCTCCTCCCCTTACTCATTTGCATTTTTAGCATAATTGGATGAACAATTTTTTTGTTTAGCAATCTCGATCTATAACTTTATCATATTAACCACCAATCTCCAGTACCTTAAACTAGAGTGTCCCTGGATCCACTCATGAACGCTGATATCGATTCTCTTGGGGCTGAGCGGAAGTGTACTATGTCAAGACACTTCCGCCCGCCCTCTCCAAGTTCCCATAATCATCTGTTGCGCATGCTCGGCAGTGTGTCAGGGCGGAAATACGTCATCACTCAGGACGCTTTTGCCCACACTGACCGAGTTCACGTAGTAGCTCTCGCGCATACTCAGTAGGACATTCACTCCCCGACCATATCACTGTATGTCTTGTTCCTATACCGAGCAATGTATATCTCCTTGCCATAGACTATATTTGACCCTATCCCTTCCCATTCTTAACTCAAAAGGGAGGTGATCGTATAATGCTACCTATATTTATTGTACAGTCTGCGATACCTTGATAACGCAAACAATAGTCCCATTAGTACCATTCTATATAGGAAACTATTTCCTATACATTCTGTTCAGTACTCTATCACAATCTATTGCTTTTACATTTTTAATATAGCACTTCCTGTACCTCATTCAAACCATATGGGTTTAAAGTGTTAAGTTTGAATATCCAGAATGTTTCTTTATTTATGAGAGCTTGTAACCTATTTGGGACATCCTCATGTATATAATCTATAGGTTGGAGTGTCAAATGATAACTATTATCCTTATGCATTTCTTGTATGTGACTGGGTAGACTATATAGTCTATTGCCTTTCCTTATACTAAAGCGATGATTGTTCATCCTTTGCGACAATTTGGTGGAGGTCCTTCCCACATACTGTTTCCCACAGTCGCATGTAATTAGATAAATTACAAAACTAGAATTGCACGACAATCGATGTTTAATTTTATATACTTCTTTAGTGGCCGTGGAACAGAAGATGTCGCCCACCTGTATCATGTCGCAACACTTACAGATGGGGAAACCACACGGAAATGCACCTTTTTGGTTGTCTGCAATTTCTTTCCTTGAATCACCAGACACCATATTATGAGATCTCTGACGTGAAGGTGCTAGACTATTTTTTAGAGACCCTGCTCTCCGATAGGTGATGCGGGGATGTATGGCTAGATGGGGTTTTAAAACTGGGTCTAATAAAAGAATATCCCAGTGCTTTGATAATATGTCATATAGATCTTTATGTTGGGACGAATATGTTGTGATGAAATTATTTTTATATCCTCTAGTATTGTCCTTCTGTTTCTGGGTAACGCAATCTTTTTGTGTCATCTTTAATGCTCTTGCATTTGCATTCTGAACTAAATTCTTGGGATAACCCTTCTCAATAAATCTTTCCTCTAAAATTGCCGCTTGATCTTTATATACTTCATCTAAAGTACAATTTTTTCATACCCTCCGGAATTGCCCGAAGGGTACGTTACGCGTCCATTTTTTGTAGTGACTGCTAGTGAAGTGTACATAATTATTAGAATCAACCGGTTTAAAATACGTCTTTGATACAATTTTTCCTTTTTCACAATATAATAAAAGATCTAAAAATTTTATTTCTTTAGAATTTATGTTTGCTGTGAAAGTAATCCCCCAAGAATTTAAATTTAAAAACTCTAAAAATTTATCGGCTTTCTCTTTGGTTCCACTCCAAATAAAAATGAGATCATCGATGTATCTTTTAAAATAAACAATATTGGACGAAATGGGTTTAAAATCGAATAGATAAAAATTTCTTCAAAAGAACCCATGAACAGGTTGGCCAGCGATGGGGCAACTCTGGTCCCCATCGCCGTGCCAAACTGATGATGGTAATTAAGATTATCATACTCAAAATAATTATATTTTAAAATTCATTTCAAGGCCCTCCAATATAAAATTATTCTTTTCTTTACTGACATTACTATCATTTTCCAAAAAAGATCGACTGCTGTACTCCAAGATCATGTCTTATATTTGAGTAGAGTGCTGTGATATCCATAGTTATGAATAAATGTGACTCCTCCCATGGTTTCCCCACTAACTCTCTAATGACCTGATCTGAGTCCTTAAGGTGGCTTTTCAACTGTCCTACGTGTGGTTGTAATAATATATCTATATAACACAGATAAAATTGACAAAGTTGAGTCTATTCCCGAAACTATTGGCCTTCCCGGAGGATTTTTTGTGTCTTTGTGAACCTTCGGGAGGTGATAGAAGAAAGGAGTTGCGGGCTTCTTGATGTAAAGAGCATTTTTTTCTTTTTGGTTAATGCTTCCTATCTCCATATGCCGATCTAAAAATTTTAAAAACATGCTTTGGAGTTCTACATATACCTCATCCCTACCTCTTTATAATACTTGGATTTTTGAGGATTTTAAACGCTTCATTCATTATATTCCTCCCTATTTTGTATTACAATAGAACCCCCCTTTATCGGCATTCGTATAATGATTTCCCTATTATCCATAAGGGATTTTTTTGCCTTTTTCTGATTGGTAGTCAGATTCTCGTTTTTGGGAGTTTTCTTTTTCAGTTTCCTAAGGTCATCCATGACCAACTGGTTAAATACTCCCAATTGGTTGCCTTGGGCCCATATAGGATAAAATGTAGATTTGGGCCTTAAGATATTACTGGAGGGAGTCAATTCCTCTGATTCTTCCTCAGTCCTATCGGACTTGGTGACCTTACTTTTATTTTCTTGTATAATAAAGTACCGTTGACGTGTCAGTTTCCTAATAAATAGCTGGTGGTCTTTGAAGCAGTGAAGTGACAAATTGCTTTGTCCGGACAAAATTAAACCCCTTTTTGGAGAAGGCTGGTTTCATCCTTGATAATGTATAGTTAGATAATTGAAAATTTTACGGGATTATTCTTTATTTTATCCCTATTTTTTTTTTTTTTTTTTGGATATGAATTTACAATAACTTCTTTATGCTGAGGGGAAACCCCCGACAAACCTCTCTTTGTAATTTTCTTTTTCTTATTGATTCCGTTTGAGTTATTGGTGAGAGAAAGTTTTTTCCCCTACAATTGTGTGGATGTTTAGTACAGGGTTCAGGCCTAAAAAAGAATGCGATGTCTGTGGTTGGGCTGAAGGTAAAGTGTCCTCAAAAGATGCAGGTGAGGTACCTGCTTCTCCAGATGGACAGTTATGCTCCTTGGTAGTATTCCTCGGTATTTCTTTCTGAGTAGATGCTCTAGGTATTTGGAGCCTAATAGTTTCATCAAGAGAATTTGATGAACCATTGAGGTCTATACTGCTGGTGTCATGTGTGGTAAAATTCAAGGATTCAAGATCTAACTTCCTATTTCCGCTTTTATTTTTACCCCTAGACCCTTTTTCTTCGTTAATATTGAACCTCAATTTCTCAGGTCTCCTATTCAACCATGTATCTTTTGATTTACTATTATTCCTTGACCCAACCCTCATATTGGATCTATTCTTAACCACTGACGCATATGTGGGGGTACCTTTATTTATCGGCTGTTTTCTGCGGACCACAGGTGATTCATTATGGGCCACAGGAACTACTACAGCCTGTTCTTCTATCTGAGGTGCTATCTCTTCAACTAAATTATTTGAAGAGATACCAACTTCATCTGTCTGTTCTACCATTTGTTCTACCATTTCTACAGATTGTGCTTGATTGTTAGTGATGGAATTAGATTTCGCTATTCTATCCCTAGTAAGCTTGTACAATTTCCTGTTTATAGTGTCCAATTCACTTTTATGTAGATTACTGTTTATTTTCATCTGAATATCTTTGTATTCTCTATGGTCATTCATTATATATATTGAACCTGACCAGCAAACTATCAATCTGTGCAGACAATTCTAGACAGTTTTTCTTCCTCTTATCTATAAGTAATTCCATAAAATTACATAAAAGTGAATTGGATACTATAAACAGGAAATTATATAAGCTTACCAGGGATAGAATAGCGAAATCTAATTCTATCACTAATAATCAAACACAATCTGTAGAAATGGTTGAACAAATAGTAGAACAGATAGATGAAGTTGGTATCTCTTCAAATAATTTAGTTGAAGAGATAGCACCTCAGATAGAAGAACAGGCTGTAGTAGTTCCTGTGGCCCATAATGAATCACCTGTGGTCCGCAGAAAACAGCCGATAAATAAAGGTACCCCCACATATGCGTCAGTGGTTAAGAATAGATCCAATATGAGGGTTGGGTCAAGGAATAATAGTAAATCAAAGGATACATGGTTGAATAGGAGACCTGAGAAATTGAGGTTCAATATTAACGAAGAAAAAGGGTCTAGGGGTAAAAATAAAAGCGGAAATAGTAAGTTAGATCTCGAATCCTTGAATTTTACCACACACGACACCAGCAGTATAGACCTCATGGTTCATCAAATTCTCTTGATGAAACTATTAGGCTCCAAATACCTAGAGCATCTACTCAGAAAGAAATACCGAGGAATACTACCAAGGAGCATAACTGTCCATCTGGAGAAGCAGGTACCTCACCTGCATCTTTTGAGGACACTTTACCTTCAGCCCAACCACAGACATCGCATTCTTTTTTAGGCCTGAACCCTGTACTAAACATCCACACAAGTGTAGAGGAAAACCTTCTCTCACCAATAACTCAAACGGAATCAATAAGAAAAAGAAAATTACAAAGAGAGGTTGTCGAGGATTCCTCAGCAGTAGAAGAAGGTATAGTAAATTCAGATCCCAAAAAAAAAAAAAATAGGGATAAAATAAAGAATAATCCCGTAAGAATTTTCAATTTATCTAACTATACATTATCAGAGGATGAAACCAGCCTTCTCCAAAAAGGGTTGAATTTTTGTCCGGACAAAGCAATTTGTCACTTCACTGCTTTCAAAGACCTCCAGCTATTTATTAGGAAACTGACACGTCAACGGTACTTTATTATACAAGAAAATAAAAGTAAGGTCACCAAGTCCGATAGGACTGAGGAAGAATCAGAGGAATTGACTCCCTCCAGCAATATCTTAAGGCCCAAATCTACATTTTATCCTATATGGGCCCAAGGCAACCAATTGGGAGTATTTAATCAGTTGGTCATGGATAACCTTAGGAAACTGAAAAAGAAAACTCCCAAAAACGAGAATCTGACTACCAATCAGAAAAAGGCAAAAAAATCCCTTATGGATAATAGGGAAATCATTATACGGAATGCCGATAAGGGGGGGTTCTATTGTAATACAAAATAGGGAGGAATATATGAATGAAGCGTTTAAAATCCTCAAAAATTCCAAGTATTATAAAGAGGTAGGGGACGAGGTATATGTAGAACTCCAAAGCATGTTTTTAAAATTTTTAGATCGGCATATGGAGATAGGAACCATCAACCAAAAAGAAAAAAATGCTCTTTATATCAAGAAGCCCGCAACTCCTTTCTTCTATCACCTCCCGAAGGTTCACAAAGACACAAAAAATCCTCCGGGAAGGCCAATAGTTTCGGGAATAGACTCAACTTTGTCAATTTTATCTGGTTATATAGATATATTATTACAACCACACGTAGGACAGTTGAAAAGCCACCTTAAGGACTCAGATCAGGTCATTAGAGAGTTAGTGGGGAAACAATGGGAGGAGTCATATTTATTCATAACTATGGATATCACAGCACTCTACTCAAATATAAGACATGATCTTGGAGTACAGGTAGTCGGATCTTTTTTGGAAAATGATAGTAATGTCAGTAAAGAAAAGAATAATTTTATATTGGAGGGCCTTGAAATGATTTTAAAATATAATTATTTTGAGTATGATAATCTTAATTACCATCAGCAGGTTGGCACGGCGATGGGGACCAGAGTTGCCCCATCGCTGGCCAACCTGTTCATGGGTTCTTTTGAAGAAATTTTTATCTATTCGGATTTTAACCCATTTCGTTCCAATATTGATTATTTTAAAAGATACATCGATGATCTCATTTTTATTTGGAGTGGAACCAAAGAGAAAGCCGATAAATTTTTAGAGTTTTTAAATTTAAATTCTTGGGGGATTACTTTCACAGCAAACATAAATTCTAAAGAAATACAATTTTTAAATCTTTTATTATATTGTGAAAAAGGAAAAATTGTATCAAAGACGTATTTTAAACCGGTTGATTCTAATAATTATGTACACTTCACTAGCAGTCACTACAAAAAATGGACGCGTAATGTACCCTTCGGGCAATTCCGGAGGGTATGAAAAAATTGTACTTTAGATGAAGTATATAAAGATCAAGCGGCAATTTTAGAGGAAAGATTTATTGAGAAGGGTTATCCCAAGAATTTAGTCCAGAATGCAAATGCAAGAGCATTAAAGATGACACAAAAAGATTGCGTTACCCAGAAACAGAAGGACAATACTAGAGGATATAAAAATAATTTCATCACAACATATTCGTCCCAACATAAAGATCTATATGACATATTATCAAAGCATTGGGATATTCTTTTATTAGACCCAGTTTTAAAACCCCATCTAGCCATACATCCCCGCATTACCTATCGGAGAGCAGGGTCCCTAAAAAATAGTCTAGCACCTTCACGTCAGAGATCTCATAATATGGTGTCTGGTGATTCAAGGAAAGAAATTGCAGACAACCAAAAAGGTGCATTTCCGTGTGGTTTCCCCATCTGTAAGTGTTGTGACATGATACAGGTGGGCGACATCTTCTGTTCCACGGCCACTAAAGAAGTATATAAAATTAAACACCGATTGTCGTGCAATTCTAGTTTTGTAATTTATCTAATTACATGCGACTGTGGGAAACAGTATGTGGGAAGGACCTCCACCAAATTGTCGCAAAGGATGAACAATCATCGCTTTAGTATAAGGAAAGGCAATAGACTATATAGTCTACCCAGACACATACAAGAAATGCATAAGGATAATAGTTATCATTTGACACTCCAACCTATAGATTATATACATGAGGATGTCCCAAATAGGTTACAAGCTCTCATAAATAAAGAAACATTCTGGATATTCAAACTTAACACTTTAAACCCATATGGTTTGAATGAGGTACAGGAAGTGCTATATTAAAAATGTAAAAGCAATAGATTGTGATAGAGTACTGCACAGAATGTATAGGGAAATAGTTTCCTATATAGAATGGCACTAATGGGACTATTGTTTGCGTTATTAAGGTATCGCAGACTGTACAATAAATATAGGTAGCATTATACGATCACCTCCCTTTTGAGTTAAGAATGGGAAGGGATAGGGTCAAATATAGTCTATGGCAAGGAGATATACACTCACCGGCCACTTTATTAGGTACACCTGTCCAACTGCTCGTTAACACTTAATTTCTAATCAGCCAATCACATGGCGGCAACTCAGTGCATTTAGGCATGTAGACATGGTCAAGACAATCTCCTGCAGTTCAAACCGAGCATCAGTATGGGGAAGAAAGGTGATTTGAGTGCCTTTGAACGTGGCATGGTTGTTGGTGCCAGAAGGGCTGGTCCGAGTAATTATAACACCATCACATGGCAATATACTGTACATTGCTCGGTATAGGAACAAGACATACAGTGATATGATCGGGGAGTGAATATCCTACTGAGTATGCGCGAGAGCTACTACGTGAACTCGGTCAGTATGGGCAAAAGCGTCCTGAGCGATGACGTATTTCCGCCCTGACACACTGCCGAGCATGCGCAACAGATGATTATGGGAACTTGGAGAGGGCGGGCGGAAGTGTCTTGACATAGTACACTTCCGCTCAGCCCCAAGAGAATCGATATCAGCGTTCATGAGTGGATCCAGGGACACTCTAGTTTAAGGTACTGGAGATTGGTGGTTAATATGATAAAGTTATAGATCGAGATTGCTAAACAAAAAATTTTTTCATCCAATTATGCTAAAAATGCAAACGAGTAAGGGGAGGAGAATTGTGAATGTAAAATGGGCTGGTCTACTGCCACAAGGGTCATTATAAATTGAGCAACGAGCCTTAAGGTTATTACTCCTGATGAAGCACACTAGAGGTGTGCGAAACGCGTTGAGGTTTTAGAGATTTTAGGATTCTATATGTTTTAATTGTAATTGAAGTTTTATGCATTGTTTAATATTTTTCTTTTTAATTAATTTTTTTGTATATATATGTGCACAATAAATATACCTTTAGAAGAACCTAAGTATAATGTGTACTGCTCACTAGAGTCAATTTAACAAATACCGGAGCGCTTGAATCCTTCTAATGGAAAGCTACTACTAGTATGGTAGCACTTATCATATAACGCTATATATCACAGAGCTCAGCTCATCTCCCTCTATTAAAATACCAAAAACCGCACAAATGTAGTGGGTATAACAATTTCCTCCACGAGCCACTAGCAAACAAACTACAATGAGGAAAAAATGGCCTTAAAACATAACTTTTAATATAGATAGCTAAAAAAGCTTATTTAATACAAAACCTCAAACACCATATACAGTATTGGGAGGGCCAGTGGGTGTGTACGTATCCCTATAAAGCCCTAAGAGAGGGACTATTGAACCCTGACCTATATGTACAGGACAATCGCCCTGATAAGGGCGGTCCTGGCAGGAGCCTGACCCTGCAAAGAAACTTACCCTAAGGTATATCCTATTGGTCCAATCCCAACATGAACATGTTTCAATCCACAATAAAGGATCTCATCAGGGGAAAATACAAAGCACAAAGACCATAGGGCAAAGACCTCCTTCACTCAGCCACTGCTGGGACACCCTTACAGGGTGTGGGACGTCCCTGTGGCACCATTGCTTTGCAGGATCTGTTTGTACATCTATTGATGCCTGTTTGTCACCTCTGTGGCCTCGTCTAAGCACCCAGTTTGCGTCGTGCCTATTTTGATGCTACTGGGTTCTGTGAGTATACACAATACAGCTACTTGAGGTATCTTGTGCTTTTCAGTGTACTTGCTATATCTTAGCTGTACTGCTTTGCCCTATGGTCTTTGTGCTTTTGTATTCTCCCCTGATGAGATCCTTTATTGTGGATTGAAACATGTTCATGTTGGGATTGGACCAATAGGATATACCTTAGGGTAAGTTTGTTTGCAGGGTCAGGCTCCTGCCAGGACCGCCCTTATCAGGGCGATTGTCCTGTACATATAGGTCAGGGTTCAATAGTCCCTCTCTTAGGACTTTATAGGGATACGTACACACCCACTGGTCTCCCAATACTGTATATGGTGTTTGAGGTTTTGTATTAATAAGCTTTTTTAGCTATCTATATTAAAAGTTATGTTTTAAGGCCATTTTTTCCTCATTGTAGTTCATCTCCCTCTATTGCATCTTTCATTCAGATAGGGAAGCATAAACCACCTGACAGGTTCCCTTTAAATTTTCTATTGGACAACTGGTTGGCAGGAAATGCAAGGTCACTATCTAAAGGGTTTTTGCTGTTTCTCATTACTTATTTTGCAAAAAAAAGTATAATCCCCAACTGTTGCAAACATGCATAACATAGATACAAATAATTTATAACATTGTCCAGAGAGCTATCAATAAGTTCCTTTACTAGAAGATCATGGGGTAAGATGTTTTGCTTTAGTAACCAGTCAGTTCATAGTTTATTTTATTTATTTTTTTATAGGGAATCATTCATCTTTATTAAAGGGATTTTGTCATCAAAAAATGACTTATTGTTTAACTCACATTTTTATGTTAAACACATTTTGCAGGAATTTTTGGTTATGTTTTTTTTTTTAATTTTCCAGATCACTTTCAGTATTTTTTTAATAATTCTTAAGTCCTGTAGTTTTAACTTTGGCCACTAAGCCTAATAATCATCTGACACTTCCTGCTCTGTTTAGAGAGCTTTTCAGCAGTGTGCTCATTATCAGTAAAAGCAGGATCAAACTGAAAGGAGACACCATTGTGTACAGATAACACAGAATCCACCAGTCACAAGAGATGGTTACAGCTCCCCCTCTCCCCTCCCTTCACAGTGAAAACTTTCCTATACAAGTCTATGGGACAGAATCTGTCTTAAGAATCCTATGTGCATGAAGCTGCTGTAAAGCATCTCTCTGATTGATGTTAAAGCAGTGCAAGCAAGATTGTCTTCCCCACAATCATATATAGAGAAATCTACAATCAGGAAACAAAAACGACTGAGAGGAAAAGCATATGGATCAGGGTCTTGATTTAATAAGTAATAAAAAAATGGAGACATATTCCCTTTAAATAGTCAAAAATCCATCCTATCCACACTCACAAAATGCATGGTTAACATTACATATTTTTTTTACATTATTTCCTTTGCATTTTGTACATCCCTAAGATATGAAACAGATGCTCAATCATGTTCAAGACTGTGACTCAGAGGTTAGCACTGTTGTCTTGCAGAGCTGGGGTCCTGTGTTCAAATCCCACCTAGAGTAACATCTGCAGGGGGTTTGTATGTTCTCCTTATGTTTGTGTGGGTTTCCTCTGGGTGCTCTGGTTTCCCCCACACTCCAGATACATACTGATAGGTAAATGTGGAATTTATACTGTGACCGCCAATGGGGATAGGGACCAATGTGAATAATGACAATCTCTATATACTGCTGTGAAATATAATAGCACCATATAAGTGAAAAAATATTAGTAGGGCTATATTTTAGACATTTGTGTGTTTGGATCAGTTGTCTATACGAAGGATTATGTGATCAATTGTTCCTCCAGCCATTATCAAATGAATATCTCCTGTGTCCGGCCAGCTTAACTGTTCTGTCACCTACCTTGATTCTTGTTTCTGCCCATTTCTTTTTCATTTATTTTGCCATGCATTTTCAGTTTTCAAATCATGTTGCTTTAAATTTTTATCCTGTTGCTTCAATGTCTTTCTTGATCTATCCATACATTTTCATTTAATTACTTTCTCATTTCTTTATATTTACACCGGATTCTATAAAAAGCAGACTGGAAACAACCAACATATTTTGCCATTGTTTGTTTGACTTCCATATATAATCATTTACATTGTTTTCTTTCAATTAGTGAAGGCCTTTCCTTCCTAAATAAAGACTAGAATGTGCATTTTTAAACCTGTACCAGTATTTATTTAAAAAAAAAGAAAAATAAATGCAATCTTTTGTTGATGGATATGTACAAAGTAAAACAAGTGGGTGAACAATTTTGTTGACTTATCTTCTTTCTCCAATAAATTAGACAGGGGAACATCTCTCCTTGAGGAGAGCACCAAATGATGTGTAGAGTTTTGAATTGCCTTTTTGCCCTCTACTAAGCATCTGCATATCACAAGGCATTATGGGAAAGGAGCTGAAGAGCTCAAGTGCCCTCTATTGGATGTAAGAAATCCTCAGTTTGCTTTTGACCCACTGAGTCTTCAGAAAGCAAAAGGAATAATAGCCAAGCCAGTAGAACCCATCTGCAGACACCTGCTTTGGGGTTTTGCCCCTCATCAGTGCAGAGCAGAGTGTACTGGCTAGCTGGGTGGGAGGCAATGAGTGTCTCAGAAAGGGAAAATCTCTCCTTGAGGAGAGAAACAAATTGGTGTGTAGAGTTTTGGATTGTCTTTTTGCCCTCTACTAAGCATTTGCATATCACAAGGCATTATAGGAAAGGAGCTGAGAAGCTCAAGCATCCTCTTGGATGTAAGAAATCCTCAGTTTGCTTTTGACCCACTGGTCTTCAGAAAGCAAAAATTAAACTTGTAAAGATAGTTATTAAAGGGATTATCCAAAAGCTTAAAGGGGTTGTCTCACCTCAAAGTTTCATAAGATGCTCTGTCACTTCCGGTCAATCTGTCTGTCATTAGCATATGAGCTCCGTGTATTCAGACCTCTGCTAATTAGTCTAGATTAGCTCTGAAGCTTCTCTGAAACTGCTAGCAGGAGATTTATCTAAAGCAAACCATGCTAATTACTGTTTTTTGTCTGAAAGATCAGATCACACACATGCTCTCACTCTGGCTGCTGTGACCTGTGTGATTGCGTCACTCCCTGCTATCAGAACAAACAGCAGGGGGAGAGCAAATAAACAGATGGGTCACTTTGGGAACCAAATAGAGCTCAGAAGGTGATAAAATCATTTGTAACTCCTTAACAAAAAAAAGATGAACAAAACAATATATTTGGAAAACGTCTTCATTTAGTGTTCTCTACACTTTGAAAGCTATTCTTTGTAGCGAGACAACCCCTTTAAATATTTCATAGAACACTATAACAGCATTTATATTGAAAAGTAAAGATATTCCACTATCTTCATGTGTTTTTTTTTCTTTTCTTTTGCCTCCTTAGTCATCTATCATAAGATCCATTTTTTGCAGTGAAATTTCCTGCTTGTGGCAGTGTCAGTAGTTCTCCATTATCTCTTCCCTACAAGTCCCAGACTGCACTGCAATCTAGGGCTTCCCTAGACAGTTATCACTGCTAGACACTGTGCTGACTTAAGTGTTTAATAACCCCAGCTCTATACTTGTCTCTCATCTAAGAAGATGGCTCTCTCCAATTCTGCCAGCCGTGCTATCTGGCTTATGCCATAGTATGGTGATCTATCATGTAAAACCATTCTGTTCTTTGCCTTTTCAGCCAGGTCACCTGTTTGGAGATCAGCGCACTGAGATTCTTAAATCACTGAATGAGGAGAAAGTGCAATTGTTCTCCGAATCTTCACAGAAAAGAAACGATTTTGTGGGATCTCACCATGCGATGTGATGTTTAGTATAGGTTAGCCTGTGCTTTCTCTCTTATTGCATGTTATGTATAGCAAATATATTAATGTATTGTGTCCCATGCAGAGTCACGTAGATATATTGTATGCTTATATTTGATGACTAATTGTTAATAAATATTTTCAATCAAAAAGCTGTATGCAGATGAACAAAACTGGTTGGCTGGGATCCTTTTCATTTTTCAATAGAGGGTGCTTGAGCGTTTAGCTCTCTTCCCATAAGCCTTTGTTATATGCAAATGCTCAGTGAGGTGCAAAAGGTAATTTCAAATCCTATATGAAATGGTGCCTATCCCCAATGAGATACATTACCCTCCACCCAGCCAAGCTCTGCTTTGGTGTCAGAAAGGGGAAAGCAGCTAATAAAGCCTCTTAAAGGGGTTGTGTCACTACATCGATTCATCTTACTTCAGTCCTGTTTTCTCAGTTTTATTTTTGAATTCAGGGGCGTGTTTACTGGCCTCTACTGGCCTGCATTGATGAGCTGCTGAGCATACCAGGTCTGTAGCTATAGCGATCAGTGCTGGCAACCTATCAGGAGAGATCAAACAGGTTTGTATCTATAGCGACGTGAGGAGCTGATGCAGCTTATATGAGAGGGGATATCTCAGAATAGGTACGACACTGTTAATGGACACATATTGCAAAGTGACTTGTTTATGCAAGATCTTTAACATAAAAAGCAATCCTTGTAGTGAGACAACCCCTTTAAACTGCGTGGCTTAAATGTGTCATGTCCTATGCTACTCCTTTGAAAGGATTCCAGTGCCTGAAGGAATACATGTCCACTCCATTTGGTCTACAGCAGGCTCCTGAACAGAGATTGGAGAGGTACTGCTTCAGTTCCTTTGTCAGACTGCATCCTGAGCCTCAGCCCATACTTTCATGAAGCACTGCAAGTTGGATATGCCTTCCTCCAATCGTTTAGCCTTCAGCACAAGACTAATGTTAATCGAACTATTCTAGAAACGTTAAGTTCTAGTAGAACTTCTCTAATTTTTAGAACTCGAACCGAACATTTTACTGTTCGTTTGAGTAAGTTTCTAGTTCTAGTTTAACACACCACTTTCAGTTTAATTTTCAGCGGATTTCTGCATTTTTGGAGGCCATCTAATCACATTTCAGCACTTTTTGTAGACATCCAATCAGTGCAGAGAACAGAGAAGTGTCAAAAACATCATCACTGAGGTGTAGGGCTCTCATTGGTTGCTAAAATCACATGACCATTTTATATATATTTCACTGTATTGCCTTGTGAACGCCATTTTCAGCTCACTCTCTGTACTCTACAGACTGCTCTTAGTTAGATAGCATTTTCCTTTCCATAGACATCAATAGTTAGGGAGTTTGTTATTGCTGGCTGCATCTTTCTCACACCCAGAAGCTGTTATTTGGTAACATTTGCAGGCTCACATAATGCCTAACTCTCGTATACATGGATATATATTATACAGAGAGCTTGGATTTGCTCAATCATACTCAGTGCCCGAAAGTTCAGTTTTTGCAGTTTTGGGAGTTCAGTAATTGTATAACACACCGTCTCCAAATCTCTATGTGTCAAAGTTGTTTTTGGGCCCCTTAGCATGCAGGGCCCATAGCAGCTGCTACTGCTGCACCTCCTAAAGCTATGCCCCTGTTTGCAAGCTGTCCTCATCATTTCAGTTAGCCATTGAAATGAATAAAGTATTTTTTTCTGACACTCTTAGAGCCAAATTTTCTTCACTAAGTTGTACCACGTATCCAGTTTACTGTTATGGATGCTAATTCCAGCTTCTTCTCACTTGTATAGGTATAAAAATTAATCAGAACATCTTCTCCTATAGACTTTAATGAGGTTCAAAGTTCGAGTTGGAAAAGAACTTTGAACCGAACTCACAAAAGTTCGAGGTTCTAGAACTTTTTACTGTTCACTCAACACTACACAAGACTCTTCAGTGCAGCATTGCAAAATTCCCGCCCCATTTCCTAAGCTTTTCAAGTCCCGTTGTTGTTGCCTATGACGATAAGGAAGACAAAAATTTACTTAGCTAAAATTTTTTCCTTTTTCCTTGAGTCCGGGGCCCCGCAATAGCACACCAATAATTTTTTTTTTGAAAGGGGAATTTTGCGTTTTTATTTCACACTCAGGTGTAGGTCAATATGCTACTTATAGTGAAGAGATGTGGATTAATATCATTTTTTTTGCTTGCTGCTTTTTAGAAGATCTGCCCCTTAAATTCGGGTTAAAATTTCACAACTCTTTGGCAGACCAAAAAAAAAAAATTTCCCGGGGTAAACAAATTTGTGTCAAAACATAACAACAAGTCAAATTTTTAAATTGACAATTTAAAGGGTTTTTTGGGTTATGACAAAATTTGCCCCCAAAATTTTTTTTTGACATGAAAAGTTTTTTTCATCCCAGCTATCATATACAGTCAAGTCACATTATTTTGACACCCAGATAATATTGAGTAGCTTCCATGTGCAGCACCAACAGCAGCTAGGTGGGCTGAGAGTGATACAATAAGATCCTGGTAGGCTGTCACAACAACAGCGAACACAACAACTGGAGAGGTTCCAAATTATGTATAAATGTGCATATAGCGATAAAGAGTAAACCCTGCATAAAAAGTGAGTACTAAAACCACACTTTTTTTATTAGTAAAATAAATTTTTTTAAAACCTTTTAAAATTTTAAAGGCGTGCCGGAATAAAATTTTAAATATCTCATCATTAGAAAAACAATGTCATTTTCATACCCCTAACCCAAAAAATTTATATTTTTAATTGGTCATTTTAATTAATATACATCGGGTGCGGGGATATTTTTGGGGCCAGCCATAATCTTTGCTCGTTTTTAGCTAACTTTTGCTATTTTTTTTTTGATTTTTGAAAAAAAGCTTTTTCCCAAAGCAAAAAGCACTTTTAAAAAATAAACCCAAATCCCAACAGCCAAATTGGGGAAAAAAAATTTTCAAGAGAAATAAAAAAGTGGAATCAAAAGGCCCAAAAAATGTTAGAAGGAAAAAATAAAAAAACAATGGTAATTTGCCCCCATCTTTTTCAATTTAAAAAAATTAGAAAGATGAAATAAAACACTTAACCCAATAACCCACATTTTTAGGTAAAAAAATATAAAAAGGAAAATTTAAAACCCCTTCCCGACTAGGATGTACCGGGAAAAGGCCTACAGGAAGGGGTTTTTCCCGCAAAGGGATCCCCGGAAAGTCCTGCACTTTGTAAAAGGTTTCCCAACCCAAAGCCCCACAAAATGAAACCATGTGACAAGGGGAAATTAAACCCCTTAGCTATTACAACGACAAGCTAAAGGGAAAGAAAAAAGGGAGGGAGTTCCTTTTTCCCTTAATGGGGTTTGCACAGTTTGAAACACCCACTGCTTGTCGGACAGCCTGACATTTCCGGGATGCACCATGCCCGTTATGTCTTTTGTGGGCATTGCCGGCAGGGTGACTGACATTTGTCAGAAACCAAAAAAGGGGGCATTTCGGGCCTGTACTGTTCTCTTTTTGAAATCAGTGAAAGGGGGACACTGATAAAAAATTTTCCAAATGGGAAAAAAGTAAAAAAAAGGGTGAAAAAGTAAACAAAAAATGTTTTTAAAAACAAACAACCCAAAAATTTTAAAAAAAAAACACGACACCCCCCATTTTTCCCTTTACAAAAACCCAAATTTCCAAATGCCCCCAAAAAAAATCAAAAAAAAAAATAAATTTTAAATGTTTGGTATCAAACCCCATGCGTAACCCCTCCCCCTTTAAAAATATGGGCAATTAAATTAAACCCCCCCCCGGGGGACCGCTGTTAAAAAAAAAAAAAAAAAAGGGGGTTTCGATTTTTATTCACTCACAAAAACATAAAATGGAAAAAAAATTTTTATATTTCCAAAGTTTTTACCAAATTAAAAAATCATTCATCCGTAAAAAAAAAAGGTCTTATACCTCCTTTTTTATTTAAAAAAAAAATAGTTATTTCTGTCAAAAAGTGGGTGCATAAAAAAACATTACTTTGGATTCCCCCGTTACGATCAACCCAAGTAAAAAATAACTTTCATGGATACGCAAAGGTAAAAAACTGTTAGAAATAAAAATAAAAAAAAAACTACTAGGATGGGACATTTTCTTCATCTTGCCTTTCAAAAAAAAGGGTTTAAAACTGATCAAAAAAAAATTAAAAAACCAATAAAAAAAGTCAACCATCCCGCAAAAAAAAAGCCCCCACACATCCCCCGAAAAAAAAGAAAAAAAGAAAAGGGTCCAGACTAAAAAGGGGGGGAACTAAAAAATTTTTTTTCCTTTTTGAAAAAAGTGTTTTTTTATTTATAGAAGCAGAAAAAAATTAAAAAATAAAACAAATTTTAGTATCACTGGAATCGTATTGACATTCTAAATAAAGATTCCTATATACCGAGTATAAGCCGACCCAGTATAAGCCAGGCACCTACTTTTGCCACAAAAAAAAGGGGAAAAATTAATTTACTCGAGAATAAGCCTAGGGTTGGGAAAAAGCAAAAATGGCTTACTGGTGAAAAATTTTTAAAAAAAAAAATAGATACCAAAAAAAATTACAAAAAGGCTTTTTAAAGTCCCCCCAAAAAAAGGCCCGGTATAGGCCCGTTTTTTAAAGTTTCCCCCCTAAGCAGATATAGGGAGTTTAATGTCCCCCCAAAACTGTTAAAAGGCAGTTTTTTTGCCCCCATTTTGGCTGGTATAGGCAGCTATATGTCCCCCATAGGGTGGGTTTAAAAGGACTATAAGTCCCCCCTTGTACAGGCAGGGATAGGGAAAGGGTGTAGGGAGTACAAATCAGGTATACGGGAGTAATAGCCGGTATAGTAGGGTTAAAGGCAAAACAAACAGGGAAAAAAGGGATTTCAAGGCAGGTATAGGCAGTAATTTTGGAGGTATAGGCAGGTTTTAGGGAGTACTGGGGAGGGATAGGCAGTACAAACGGTTTTTAAAAGGAACAAAGGGGAGAAAAAGCAGGTAAAAGGGAGTACTAGGCAAAGGAAAAGGTATTTTAGGCAGGGGAAAAGGTTTGTACTAGGCATGGGGAAAGGGAGGGTATAGGCAGAAATAGGCAGCAATAGGCAGTACTAGACAGGTATAGGCAGGGTAGGCAAAATTTTTTTAAAAAAAAAAAAAATCAAATTTAAACCTTTGGGTCCCCAAATGCTCCGTCTCCCCCCATTCCCCGGGCCCCCCCTCGCTGTCCGGTTTCCGCGCGCTCTTTCCCGGGACCCGGCGGGGGACGTCATCAGCCGCGCACAGAGCGGGGTGAATGCACGGGGCCCGTGCCGGGGAGCTCCGGGCACCCGAGTTTGCGGCCCCCCGGAACCACTGCGGAGCACGGGGCGCCGCTTTTGGCCCCGCAGTGGTATCTCTTCAAACCCATATTCGGGTCCGGAGGGGTCGCATGCAGGGGAAAAAATGACGGACAGTGCCCGGGGCCCTCGCAGCGCCGTGCACGTCACCGTGCTCGGCCTTCAGTTATATGCGCTCCGTGAGGAGCCGCATATAACTAAAGCGTCCCTGTCAGCACTCGGGCCATCGCAGCGCCTGAGTGCCGACAGTGACTCGAGTATAAGCCGAGGGAGGGTTTTTCAGCACATTTTTTGTGCTGAAAAAAACTCGGCTTATACTCGAGTATATATGGTAACTGTCATTTATACCACACAGTGCCTCATAAATGCCTTAATAGAAAGTGATCAAAGCGTCATACGCACCCCATAATGATACCATCAACTCCTTCCACAAAAAACAAGCTTATAATCAGCTCCATGTACAGAGTAATGAAAAAGTTATGGCTTTCAGAATAGGATAACATAAAAATGCAATTTTTTATAGATATATTTCTATTATATAAAACATAAAAAACTATATCAAATTTATCATTGCAATTGTACCGGCCCAAATAGTAAAGTGATTATGTCCCTTATACCACACAGCGAACGCTGTAAAATTGAAACCCAAAAGACAATGAGGGAACTGCATTTCCGGCACCCCACCCATTTCCATGGTTCAATGATAAAAAAAAACTATGAAACACCTGTGCACCCAAAAATCACAATACACCTCTAGATGAGATCCATGAGGGGTGTTGAATCCAAAATGGAGTGACTTCTGGAAGGTTTCACCTTTTCTGATACTTTAGGGGCTTTGCAAATGCGACATGACTCCACCGAAATCTGCCTTCAAAAGGCCAAATAGAGCTCCATCCCTTATATGCCCTGCCATGCGCCCAAACAGCAGTTTCCACCCATATATAGGGTATTGCTGAACTTTGAAGAAATTTGGGATACTTTTTTCCAGGATTCTTTTTAAAATTAAACATTTTCAGCTAAAATTGCAGATTTTTGAAAAAAAGTCTTCTTTTTTACAGCCTAACGCTAAAAAAATTTGTGAAACACCAGTGGGGTCGATATACTCACCGCAACCTTGGATATATTCCTTAGTGGTGTAGTTTACAATATGGGGTCTTTTTAGGGGTGCTTATTAAGTTTTAGCACCTTAGAGTGTCCGCAAACCTGAACTTGTGCCTAAATAAAATCATATTGAAAAAGAGACCCCAAAGTCCGGTAGTTGCTCCTCCTACTCTGAGGCTTGTGGTTCAGCCAAATAGTGCACTAGGGCCACATATGGGATATCTCTGGAAACGGCAGAATCTAGGGAATCAATATTGAGTTGAATTTCCCTGGTCACGTCTACCGCGTTCCTGTGAATAATGAATAAAAACTGAAACTCTGCAAAAAAGTGCAATTTTGCTTTCATTTTTGTGAAATACTTAAAGGATTAATAAACTTTCTAAACACTGTTGTTAATACTTTAAAGGGTGAGGCTTCTTTTATGAAGTCATTTATGGGGAATCTAACATATAAGCCCATCAAAGCCATGTCAGAACTGGATTGGTCTCTAATAAAAAGTGTATATAACTTGAAAATGTGAAAAATGACTACTACCTTTCTAATGTTGTAAAAAACAAACACAAATAAAAATATAAGAAATGATGCCAACCTACAGTAGACATATGGTAGATGCTAGTTCTAAACTATTTTGTGTGGCATAACTATCTGTCGCACATGCAGACATTTTTGAAGTTTGAAAATGGCAAATTTTTCACAATATTTTAAGATTTTCCTTAATAACTTAAAGCACTACGTGTCACTAGAAAACAATCTCTGAATGACATGGATAGGTAAAAGTATCAAAAAGTTATTTTCACATAAAGTGACACATGCCAGATTTAAAAAAATGAGCTCTATCAGAAAGGCCATAGCTGGCTGCGACGGTAAGGGGTTAATACCCAAATGCCTTCTACAGGGATGAGTGGGCCTAGAGTGGGTCCATAGACTACGTAAGCCACCACCAGCTTGTTCTGACCCAGAAACAGTTGCAGGGTGTTTGTTCTATGACGTTTCTCACCTGACACTCCAACGTCCATCCATGCAATGAAGCAAAAAATGTGAGTCATCGGACAAGGCAACCCTTTGCAAATCAGCAGAGATTCAATTCTGATACTGCCAAGAAATCATTCTATTTGTCTACATACAATATACTTTCAGTTTCAGAAATAATGCCATATTTGGCCTGAAAGCCAATAACCATCCTTACAACTCTCATAAAGCATTCCTTTTACCCATAACAGCAACATGGCATAGGTTTGCATGCAGCATTTCACATACTTTATATGCCCACCTAGCCAGCTCTTGATATGTGACTTCCTTCATGACCTGCTGATGCTGAAAGTAGGAAATGGTCATAATAATTGAATCAAACAGAAAAAATTGTGCATGCTCTACTGCATTCCATGTTACTAAGGTATTGTAGACAATGCTCCTAAGGGAAATATGTCTGTTTTGTGGTGACATACAAGGGCAGAACTTGTGGATGCTATGTAGCTTTTGGAGAGAGGGGTTCCAACTAGCAATGGCTTCTTCATAGCTGGGTCTAACTATCTTCAGACACCACTCCACTATTAAACATGGGAGAATAGAACAAGACAACGAGTATGTATAATACTACTATTTTTTGCTGCAAAACTTAGGTCCAATGATGGGTCTTATAGTGGTATGAACAAGCTTCAGATGGAAACTTAAAGGAGTTGTCTCACCATGCGGTTTTACAGAGCCACAGCCAGCTTCAGACTCACACTTCCTGGTCAGGCTGTAGTTGACTCTATAGCAGTAACTGACATATCAGCTTTGCTATTCCTAGCCATTCCTGTCACAGTTAGATGACTGCTGGAGGTTTAAAAAATGTAGTGCATAAGGCTGCAGAGCTCTAAGGGCTAAAACTTGTCATAAACTTAGGTAAACAAGCTCCTGTGCTAGAGATAAGACTCAGCAGGGAGTGACTCACCATGGTCTGACAGCAGCTTATAGCAATCAGATAAGAGACAGGTGGTCGGTAATCAAGAGAAACTTGTGTGCATTAGAAGTAGATAAAATCTTCTTTATCTCTTGAACAAAGCAAAATCAAAACAGCTATGTATTAGGTAATATTCTTCATTTACCTTTCCATACATGTTAAAACCTAATCAATGTGGTGAGAAAACCCCTTTAAGTTGGATATTTCCCATAGAACCTCCTTTTATCCACAGGCCCAATTCTATTGAATATTTCAAGAGGAATAAGTCAACAAGTCCTTTCAGGGTATGGACACACGTCGTAATTATGCCGGGTGTTTGCAAGTCACGCTGAGCGGCGCGTAGTCCCGCGACGCGGGGGACCGGCAGCCCGCCAGCCCCATAGACTGTCATTACTCGCGGCACGTATTCGCCGCAAGTAATTGACATGTCACTTTTGTACGAGCGGGGAGAGGAGGCGTAATCCATAGTTCTCTATGAGAACTATGGATTACCGTAATGTTGGCTTCCATCTCACAAGAGCGCAAATACGACGTGAAATGCGCGCCGAAATTACCCTGTGTGAACATACCCTTAGATCTGATTGAACACAGGAAACATGAATATTGTCATCAGGCTCTCTATATGTTATTTTTTCTATACAAGGAATAGCATTTGTAATATAGAGTTATCTTCTGTTTTTAATTCTGTGTGACACACATATCCTAATGAATGTGGCTGGATGACTGAATGAGGTTACATCAAATGAAGTAACATATTAGATGATGCCATATGGGAGCACACATGATGATTTCTTGCTTAGCTCTGATTATTGTTGAATATTTCAGGTAATTACAAAAATCATTCCATGCTATGGCTCATGAGTGATTGCATTGAGCTCCACGTATTATGCAAACTAACAACTTGTGCTTAATTCTACATCTAATGATGAGTTGGCCCGTAACTTTGACAGAACGAGGAGAAATATTGAAGGCTCCTAAAATGCTACTAACATGAAATACATCTGTTCAGTATATCCTGTGGGACATTATAAATTAGGGTATGTACACTAAGCAACTTTGGTCTTGATGAAGAATATGTGCAGATTTGTTTCTATAACTCCTATACAAATTTATGTGTCAACATAATGCACACAAATGTTGCATGTAATCTGGCTCTGTACTATTTTACTACCATACCTCCTTCTTGTTAACCCTTTATTGATGGTCAACATGCCTTGGTCACTACGGGGCCTTGTTCCAGTCTATATGCCTAATTAGAGTTGGGCTGGAATAAGCCAGGATGGGTGTCCCATGAAAGGAGCTCTGCTGTCACTACATAAACCCTCCATTCCCGGCTGTTTATCCCTTTATATGTTAAGGTCTATAGTGACTGCTGTATCTGGGTAGTTTTCATTGAAGTGAGGTCCGTCTATCAGTACATCAGCATTCCCATGACACAATTGTGGGGTGCTGATTGGATTCCCCAGCAGTCAGGCATTCAGTGTATGTCTATCAGGGTTTAAAAGGATGGCAGCAAGTTTTACACTGACAGGCATAATACATTGTACTACATAAGTATTATATGAGGGATTAGGGGAGTTGCTAGGGTCCCAAAACATCCGGGGCCCTGGCCCTTTGTGTTAAGTTTTGCTCAGGAGGACTGCATTCACACGGCATTTTTCACGCCCCATTGTGAACTGTGGCATGTGTTTTTACAGAGAAATAACTGTGGCCAGCGCGTCCCTCTGAAGCTCTCAGGGCTAGTTCACATGGCTTACTCAAGCCGTAATTGCGGGACGGATTTCGAAGGCAATTACGGCTTGAATAAGGGGCGGAGTGGGGGCGGGGCGGGGGCGTTGCTCGCCGGCCCCATAGACATGCATTATCCATGGCGCGTATCCCGCCAGGATAATGAACATGTCACTTTCTCCCTGCCCGGCGTATTCGCCGAGCGGGGAGGAGAGACGGAATCCACAGTTCTCTATGAGAACTGTGGATTACCGTAATGGCTGGGACCGATTCCAGCCGTATTGCAGCGCAGTACGGCGCGCAATACGGCTGCAATCCGTGCCCAAAATAAGCCATGTGAACGGCCCTTCACTGATATTTATTCTCCCCAGAACAGATAATCATAGTTCTCAGTAAGTGCTATGAATTACCATAATGTCGGCCCATACATTGGACACATTGAAGCACAATTATGTTTTTGCAATATGTAAAATGCGGTACATATTTGGATACGTTTTCTGGATAGTTTCTATTGCCTTTTCAGTGCGATAAATAGATCAAGAATAGACATGTCAATTCTTTGAATGCATCCATTTAACGCAATGCATAAACGTATGTAACACACATATTGTGTGAATGATGATACGTGTTTTACATTGAAACAATGTAATCACACTTGAACTTTGTTAAATACATAAAACATACCGAAATACGCATTTAACAAAAGCCGTGTGAACATACCCTTATGCTTATATATTTGGCACAAACATTTCAAAGCCCCAACAGTATCTGATAGATGTGCTGTTGTAGTTTCTGAAGTCGGGCTTCTTTCCTCAAGTAGGTGCATTGTTAGCCTGTAAAGGCATTTTCCTCAGTGTCTTTGTATGCTAATCAGGGTTATAAAGTCAAAGAGATGGAGAAATTTAGCTAAAAGTCATGGTTTCCCCATATTTGTATCACCCAGCTGGGCTTGATCGATATTTCTGAAGATAGACTTGCTATGATGTTTCTTCTCAATCAAGCCTGACTGGGCAATTATTGTTAGTTGTCAGGGGAACTGTGAGTTTTTGCTAAGCATCTCCATCTCTTTGACTTTATAGAGCTGATAAGCATACAGAGAGAAGTATTGGGGAAAGGAGAACAAATTAAAAAAAAACTATGGTGAAGTCCATAAATGATGGATGAGAACACGTTTCAGAAGGGCTGACCACTGCGTCCATATATCAGAAATATCTAGGTGAGAGAAACTGTACTCCAACAGTCTGAAATATACTTGAATTAGTGAAATTGTTTTATTTCTATATTATCTGCAGTACAGACAAGAAGATTCAATAAGTATTTCAAGTATCGGTCAAAGAATACAAGTAATTATCAGTTTAGTGTTTACATGAGTCTTTCAGATCAATATTACAGGCGGCTATATTTCTTATCTCCACACCTATCGTTGGTAGCAGGATCATCCTTCCTGTCCTCTAGGATCCTACTGGACCTAGATTTACCATATATCCAAGGGACGTAAGCTACATCATAGTACCACTTTGTTGTATTTATTTGTGATAGTACTGGCATTTTCTAAGCCTTTTTTGTCCCACAGATTTAGAGGGGGAAAAGCATTGGACTGTGTTGTTTGTATGATAACGTGTGTCTCTGTGTAAGAAATATTAATTATTAGTAACAATATTAATATTCAAGAATATTAATATTGAACAACAACAATATTCCCACCTAGATTCTCAGGGGACGGTCAGCAATCACATTTACAGATTATTCACATTTATGCATATCTTACATCTGGACCGTGTTGTTTGTATGCTAGCGTTTGTCTCTAGGCTATTTGGTATTGAGTATTCCTGTTTATCACAATTTGCACATTTTGGTATGTTGTTTGTTAGTATAGTATAGTCTAGTTATTTTTAGGGTGTTCCGGTACGGGGTCGCTCCTTTCAGGGCGGGTGCTCCGTGTATTTATCTATCCACATGGTTACAAATGTGTGCTTTAGTAAGGTCTTTTTGACCTTCTATGGGTCTTTGGTTTTGTAATTGTATTAATAAAAGTTATTTTTTTAGTTATCTTCCTGTCTGGACCCTAAGGCATCCTTATTCATTTCAGTAGTTTTTGCGATAACTCTTTTTGATTCTGGGTATTTATATATAGGTGTCTCCTACCTAGTATCTATTAGGAATATTTTTTATTTTTTATTCCAGTATTACAGTCAGCAACATTTGAGCCAAATCCCTTCTTTGGGCCTGATGATGATGTCAGAAACAGGAGATTGAATCTGCGAAAAAAAGATGCTGTAGGTGTATCCCACCATCATCCAACTGATGAAGTTCTCTTCTCAAAATGTTGCAGACTGTAACACCGGGCTATAAACAATTGCTATAAAGTGAGACAGAAAGTGGGAGATGGAGAGGTATGTATTATGGTGTAGTGGCAGCAGGGTTTTTGTAGGTTATCCTACGGATGGGTTTTCAGGTTACTTTTGAAGGTTGTAAATGTGGAGGAGAATCTGCGTTGTGATAGTGAGTACTAGAGTATGGGGGATGCATGGGAGAAATCTTTAAATACTTGTTGAATCCTCTTGTCTGTTCTGTGGTGATATACAAATAAAACAATTCACTATTTCAAGCATAGCCTGGACTATCGGACTTCCCCACAGGAAAACAGGGGAAACCCCAAGTGGTCCCTTCAACATATTCAACCTGGAGTTTCTTTTAAACTGCATATACATCTTTTTTTTTTTTTTTTTAAGTTGTTTTTTTTGAAAAGCTTTGCAAAATACTAACAAGGCAGAAATAATACCTTCGAGCATACAAGTAAAAATATCCCAATAACCATATACAGGTAATCATGTAATTCCCATCCCACCGCAATGATGTATAAACACATATCAAAATCTATACAGACTTCATAAAAAAAAAACATTGTATGTATATATATTCACAAGCTTAGGAAAGTGGTATTACGATGGAATGGATTAACCCATACATTCCTCTAGCAACCGGCCCTACAGTCCGACAATCACATACACACTCCACATTCAAGCCAACAGAGTATAAGAGCCATGAATAGAAGCTGTAGGGTAGGTCCCCAGAATCAACTTCACTAGTGGGCCCCATTATCAACTCCACCGGTGGGCCTCTAGAATGAAATTCCACTGGTGGGCCCTAGGCACCCCAGTCCAACACCGTTGGAGTCTCTTGTACAGGCAGTCCCCGGGTTATGAACGGGATAGGGACTGTAGGTTTGTTCTTAACTTGAATTTGTATGTAAGTCAGGACATGTATATTTATTACATGTAACTCCAGCACAAAAGGTTTTTTTTCTAGTTTCTGATAGTGCAGGGAAGGGTTTTTACATTTGTTTTGCTGTCTGTGCCCCTGTCAAGAAGATTTTTGCATTATTTTCACCTCATGTGCTTCTGTGGCATGCTGGAACTTGTCGTTCCACAGCTACTATCCGCTGTGGAACATGGAACTACAAGTGCCAGCAAGCCCCATAAGTCTCCGTTTGTAACTAGGGGATACATGTAAGTCGGAGCGGTGTAAGTCGGGGACTGCCTGTAGTGATAAATTTAAAACATGCAGAGGCACATCTGTCAGATACTTTTGGAGGTTTCAGGGGCTAAATGTGTCAGGTTTCTAATGGTACATGCCCTAAAAATGATTCTGCAAACATTGTTGTATATCATTAACCAAAATAAAAACCAAGTTTTACTAATTAAAATGATTTTTACATAAGATTTTTTTCCCACCTTCTGTAAGTTTTCATAAAAATGAAAGAACTGGCCTATTTTAAAATCTTGAAGAAAAAAAAAAATATGGTTTGGAAACTAATCCCGTTTGGTATTCGTAGATAAAAAAAAAAGGAAAAAAGAGCGTGGTGACTCAGGTAATTGGAATTGACCCCAATATGTACAAAAATTTCCCCGTGCTAAAAATATGAAATTGGCCCAAAGTGGAAGTGTCTAAAAAAAATTTAAAAGCCCTCGTGTTCGTTTTTCTAGCAAGTAAAAAAAAACTGTCACACAGTTTCACCAGTCAGTGACAGAATTGTGCTCAAGACATGGCCTACTCTACCTGTAAATTCCAGAAATAAAGTAGAAATATGTCAAATCGTGACACATGGATTTCTCTCCTGAAAGTATATTTTCCTAATAAAAAAAAATGTATATGCATGAGTAACATGGTGGATACATTACACAGGGAGAACTGTTTTTACTGGCAATTTGGTTGGGCGAATTTCCCGAAATTCGTTTTTGTTTATTTGCCCAATTTCTCGGCAAAAAATAACTTCGTTCCGAATTACTTCGGGCGAATCACATTAAAAAAACCAGCTTTTTCCAGGCTGCACAGAGCCTGCGGGTGCTGCAGAACGTTGTGCCATGTTTAAAATATGCGGGAAGGGGAGCTTGGTTTGTTCTTCATAAAAAATTTTTTGTGTTTTAGTTTGACACCCCACTGACTGCCCCCCGCTCTTAGAATGTTTTCATATAAAATTTCCCCTGGGCATTTAAAGGGTTGGAAAAAACTGCCCCAAAAAATTTTAAAAGGGGGGAAGTTTAGCCTAATAAAGTCATGGGGAGGGGGACAGCGGGAAAAAAAAACAAGCTGAGGGCTCAGGGGGAAAAACATCATTTGACGGGGAGTTTGGAGGTGACGGGCGCATCCAAAAGCGGGCATCGGGTTCGACAGGGCAAAATTTGAAATTCGGGAAGGTTTGGAAAAAAAAAAACGGGAAAGGTGGGGCCCCCTTTTTAGTGAGGCCACAGAGGGGGACAATGAAAATTTGTGGAGGTCCCCGGCAGAAGCCCAGCGCAGCATGGGGTTTGGGGACAGGGGGGCACAATGACATTCGGGAGGTTTTGGCAAAAAAAACAGGAGTGGGGCCACAGTGGGGGCCACAGGGGGGAAAAATAAACACAGGTGGAGGTCCGGCCTGGCCACGCAGCAGCTTTGAGGTCAAAACAGGGGCCCAAGGCACAGTGTGTAGGTCAGGGGCAGTGGGCCACAGAGAAAGCATGAGGTTTCAGCAGGGGGCAAAGGGACAGAGTGTGTAGGCCCACGGGAAAGCAGCCCACCCAGCAGATGAGGTCAGGACAGGGGCCAAAATTAAAACAGTGTTTGTAGGTAAAGGGGGAAACCAGCCACAGCAGCAGCTTGAGGTCAGACAGGGCCCAATATGACCGTGTGTAGGTCCGGCAGCGCCACAGCAGCAGCTGAGGCCCGACAGTGGCCAATGACCCCAGTGTGTAGGTCAGGGCAGAAAGCCCAGCGAAGAATGAGGTCAGCCCGTGGCCCCAATGACTTCTGGGGGTGGCAAAAAAAACAGGAATGGGCCCCACAAAAGTGGGGCAAGGGACACATTTTGGAAAGGGTTCCCCGGGCGGACAGCCACAGCAGCAGCTTTGAGGTCAAAACAGGGGAAAACAATGACATTTGGGAAAGTGGCAAAAAAAGGGGGGGGCCCCACAAAAATTGGGACAATGACCGTTTTTGGGTTTAAAGGGGCAGCAGCCGAGCAGCAAGCATGAGGTCAGCGGGTGGAAACAAGCATTCTGGGGTGGAAAAAAAAAACGGGAAATAGGCCAAGATTTGGGACAAGGGCCCACAGTGGGGAGGTAAGGGCAGCAGGGGCATGAGGTAAGGAAAAAAAACCCAAAATTTTACACAGTGTGTAGGTCCGGGCACCCACCCACAGCAGCAGCATGGGTAGACAGTGGCACAATGACTTTTCTGGGGGGTGGCAAAAAAGGAATAGGTCACAGGGGGCACAATGACAGAGGGGGTGGGGGTTTGACGGGCGGCAGGACCCCAAAAAACAGCATGAGGTCAGAGAGTGGCACAGTGACCAGTGTGGGGTTTCCAGGGGCCAAGCACCACAGCAGCACCCATGGGCCCAAGACAGTGGCACAAGGGACAGGGGTGGTGGGGAGGGGGGGCAAAAACCAGTCCCTGGAAAAGATGGTTGGGGCGATGGAGAAAAACTATCAGCGGGATGTGGGGGCCATCAGGCGGGGGGGCGGCATCAGAATAGGGGGCCTGAGGGGTATTTTTAAAACCCAGACTAATATTCAAGTTTGGGGGAGGCGTCATGGCTGTTGTAGTCTGACGCCAAAAGGTTTTGGGGTGTGTGGGAAAATTCTGGCGATTAAAACCCCCTTGATTCATTTTTAAAAAGGGTCAGTCTTTCCCTTTTTTTCCCCGTGGACAAGGGGGTTCCCCTTGGGGAAAAGGGTGGCCCCCCCGCATGAAACCCCCGTTTCTGATGCCCCCACTACTGGCCCGGGGGGAAACATTTTCCCCCATGAAAAACTCGGAAAGTTCCCGGGTTTCCCACAACACCCAGTTTGGCTGCCCAGAAAGCCCAGGGATCTTTCTGGGGTGGCAAAAATGATTTCCAAGTAGGCCCCCAAACCTGTTGGTTCGGGTCTGTCCAGGTCCTGCTGCTGGGGCCTGTTTGGGGGGCGACTGCCCTCCTCACTAGGGGGTAAAGGGAAAAGTCCCCTTTTCAAGTAAACCCCAGACTTGGGTTTTCCCTGCGGGAGGGAAAGTTTGGTTTTGCTCCGACCCCCCCCTTTCCCGGGCCGCAAAAAGTAGTAGGTCGAGCGTTGAAAAACCCCCGGGTTTCCAGACCTGTCAGGGAGGGACGTTGCCCCAATGGGCAGCGGCCCCCAAGGGAAAACGGAGGAATTTCTTATAGAAATTTGAGTTTGTCCCCTCTAAATAGCGGGGGAAAAAAGGCTCCCTTTTTGGGGAGGTTTAAGCGGGGGTTTTCCAAAATAGGGGGGGAAGACCCAAAAGTCCCCCCTTTCGGGCCGGATGCGGGACTATTCGGCTGTCACTAGCCGGGGCAAATTTTCGCTTGCGGGGCCATCTGCACAAGTGACCCCTAGGGGCTCCTGCCTCCTTTTTTCAGTATCTGCCACGGTGTTGGGGGGTCAGTGCCTCGTCTTCCTCATCTCCTCTACCCCCTCCGCTGCCTGCTCCTGCTCCCCCCTCTCTTTTCACTGGGTAGGAAAAAACATCATTTCAAGACAATGCTTTGCCCAATGTCCTCCTCCTCCTCCATTTCGTCCCCCCCCGGACTATGTGGCCGCGGATGTAGTCGCCCCCGTCTCCAGTTCCCTGCCCGACAGATTTTTTAGTCTGTTCCCGGCTGAAGAGTGGATTCATTATTCATCCCGTTTGTCATGGTGTGACAAATAAAGTTGCCTCTCGAATGGCCTTTAACAAGGCAGGTTCATGCAGAGCTGCCCCTGGCTGAATCAAAAATTTCCCCGGGGAGTATTCTGTCTGCCTGGATCATCAAAAAATCGTTAATGGCCTTTCTCTGTTCATTCAGTCGTTCAACTGTGCAGGTGGAATTCCAACGGGTTGAAAATACATCGAATTATCAGAGTGTGGTAGTGTTGGGGGAGGCAGTTCTGCCGCTACAACTCGAGGAGGGTGTTTCTGGCTTTGTACCGACATGGATAAAGTGCATGCACAGATTCCTGGCCATTTTTCAGATATTGTTTATTCTGAAGATCGGTGGAAGACTTCAGGAATCCTTTTCACAACCAGATTGAACACATGCGCCATGCAGGGCACATGGAACCAACCCTCCTCGGTCAGCGCGGACACCATGTTCCTCCATTTGTCCGTCAACCATCGGTTCGATTTTCAGTTGGCGCGGAGAAAGCTCACATCGATTTCTTGCTGGCATGACGCGGAGCAGTTCCTCCCCTGTGTGACTTCGTTCGCCGAGGCAAGCCAGGTGTAGAACTGCGTGACACCGCTGTGCCTCTACAATGTGGTTTGATGGAGCAGTACTTGTGGAGGCTGAGATGGAGGTGGTGGAGCGAGGAGGCGGACATTGGCGAGGAGCCGCAGTTTGACATCGTGGAGGAGAAGCACCGTTCTCCTGTCCAAGTTGTTGGTGGTGCCTGGGCGGAGCACATTCACCCCGTGGGCCGTTAAAGGACATGTACTGGCCCTGACCGTAGGTACAGCTCCAGACGTCCGCTATGCCGTGCACCTTGGAACAAACGATAAGCTCAAGGATGGCACATTCTGCTCTAATATTTATGAAGTGCTGGTACTGCTCTTTTTTGGAAAAGAAATTACGGCTTCGGAAACTTTCATCTCGGCTCGGCACAAGCCATTAATTCTGATGAAGGTGCAGTGTCCACCATTTGAAAGGGAGGGACTGCAGTACCAACAACTTGGACAGGAGCACGGTCAGTGCTGCACCTTAGGGATGGTTGGACGCATAACTGTCGTCTCTTTGCAATTGCCTCCACTGATGACTGCTGGCGCCATGAGTAACGAGGGAGCAGGAGCATCTGGACCGGGAGTATGATGTCAAAGAGAAACAGCTCCTTCTGCAGAGGGTGGTGGAGCCTGACCTGGCTGCAATGGCATGCGTGCCACTGGGGCTGCTGCTGCTGCTGTTGCTGCGGCGGGCAGGATCGGACACCACTTCTGAGCCCACGTTTCTTCCCAGGCCAGCGGGATGGGTGACGCTTGCATGTGTTGGACGCAGGGCCGTGGTTGCCTTCGTAGATCCCTGGCCACGCTTCACTTTCTGTGCTTTACAAGATTCTACATACACCATATTCGGCTCCTCCGATGTTCTTAGCAAAGAACTGCACACGGCGAGTATCGGAATTTACCGCCAACGCTCGCACTGAGTGGATTTATGTCGCCGCTGCCTCGCTGAGCCCCTGTGCCGCTACTTTCTTGGACTGCGAAGCGGTGTTTTTTACCCGTGGGCCGCTGGCTCCCGACCTCCACTGCTGCTTCCCTGTTGGACTCATGCCCACAACAACCCACTTGATGGCTGCGCCGCTGCCTCACGCGCAAGCTGACGCCACTTTCTTACTGCGATGATGAAGCCCTTGCCTCAACCCCGGGACTCCAAAGTGCGGTCGGCTACATCATCATCTATTTGTGTTTATCGTCACTTGTGTCCTCATCACCGGTCTTGGGTATGCAGAGGCTGACCCTACAACATGACCTCCCCCATTGCCACTCTCAAACATCTATTACTTTTGCCGCCTTCTAGCAAGAAGCAGGGGGATAATTGGGCCCATTTCTCGCCTGCCAAGTAGTGCTGACTGCCCTCCTCAAATGGTTCATCTCGGCTAATAGTGGCGCTGAGCCCAGACCAATAGTAGATCTCTGGCTAGAGGAACCGGCTTGGGACAGAGGGGGTTTGAGGACAGGTGAGGGGCCGCTGACCCGTCCGGGCCATGCCAACTAAGGGTTGTGTCTGACGTTCCCACCGATCTTGGCTGGGGTTGTCAGGATGCATCTGGGAGGAAGTGGAATTGACCTAGTCAAACCAATCAAGAACCATTGGGTTGCTGAACAACACACGGCCGCTAGATGGGGGGGCGAAATCATCGGCAGTTGTGGCCTCCCGAGTGACCCCTGCTGCGTCGTCCCCTTGCTGTGCTGCGACTGGGCCTGGAATGTTTGTGCCTTGCCACTCGGAGGTGAAGAGCCTGATGCACTCTCTTGTCTGACCTACTGTTTGTTCCTATAATGTACAGTCACTGTTTGATGAAAGGTTATCTGTTATGATAAACTACACTCCCTGTGTTATTTGACGCAACATTGAACCCAGTAACAAGCTTGGTAACCCTTGGATTTAAATTGCGCCTCACAAATGGGCAGGAAAAATTGACTTGTATGTGCCGTTAAAAACTCTGTTATTTTACTGATATAAAAAGCACAACAGGCTTAATTAACCTTCGGAAATGAATTATGCAACAGAATTTCTTCTGTGGCGGTGAAAATCAAAGTTTCTTTTACTGAGTAACAAACTGCAGAACAACGTTAATTACCCCTGGATGTAAATTGCGCCCAAAAGAATTTGGAGCAACCACAAAACTACTAGCTTTGTAGCGTGTTACAATGGTTGTTTTCTACGCCACACACAAGAGATAAAAATTGTAATTAACCTTTGCTTTGAATTAGGCTGCAGGAAAAATGTATATATTTTAGGCGGTGAAAATGACGGTTTCTTGGGATCACACAGCTGAAAAACAACGCTTAATAAACCCTGGATGTAATTGCGCCCAAAGAATTGGAGCCACCACAAACTAGTAGCTTTGGTCGGTGTTACAATGCTGTGTTTTTTACGGCCACACAACAAGAGATAAAATTTTAATTAAACTTTGCTTGTGAATTATGAGACAGGAAAAATTTATATATTTTTGGCGTGGGAAAATGACGGTTCTTGGGGGGTGTGGCTGATACTGCTGGCAGCAGCAGCATGAGCTGAGAGCCTCCAAGGAGAAACCCCCCCCCCCACTTATCTAACTCAACACAACTATACCCTTCTATCGCCCCAGATCCGGATTTAATCTGTGTGGAACATATTGTGTTCTCCTACTACTATTAGGAAAACTTGTTGCTCCTTTGTTACACTGAGGAAAAAGCAAGTTATCTTCCAGCTTCAAGATGGATAGAAGAAACAGAGACTGCAGACATCTCTCTGTGACCCTAGTGATCTCCTTGCAAATGCCTGGTAACCTGCACAGCAGCAAGATTATACTGGGATTTACATTCCTCGGTTCCTGGAATCATCTCATGCTGCAGCAATAGTGACTGGTGAGTCCCTGTAACACCACTGATTTCACATTGAATTGCAGCCCAGTGAAGAGAAGACTTGTGCTTCCTGTCCTGACACCATTTTAGCCTCAGTGCTCTGACAAACAGATAACTAATAACTGTATCTGCTCAGGCCACTCAGAAGATTTTTATAGAGTGGGTAGTTTTACAGCTCTGGCAGCATAACTCTATCCCCACAAACCTTGTCTGGGGAGTATTATAAGCACAGTTTTCAGAGAACACACCAGGAAGAACAGGTGTAACACCCAGCTAAAGTCTGCACGCCTCCCATTACAGACACATAAACAAAGCTGCATTAGAGAGCTTCTTCTGTGACAACAGGGAGTCCCTTCTCTAATTATGTAAACTGGCTCCTTAATTATACTAGAAAACTGCATATTATCCTGGTGAATACTCTTTGTAATCTTAACACCTGATGCCTGGACATTTTCAACATAAATAAGACACAAGTATAAACAGCTCTGCACCATTATCATTATTACTGTTACTAACCGTGTGCAGCTATGCAGAGCAGTCTCCTCCCACCTTTATGACTTGAAAACTCAAGGATAAATTACTCAGAAACTTGTTGAATAACTAACTCTTCTCAACATGAAGTTCTGCTGGAGACTATGTACTTCATTTCTCCTGCGCATATCCTCTCTGACACTACTCCTACACAGGGACTATACAAATAACATTAAATTTAAAAAAATAACAAAAAAACAACAATTATATCACAAAATCTTCCATCTTTGAAGCTCTAAATCCTGTGCACAAAAAAAAAAAAAAAAACACGAACTTGTTTTTCTACATCTCTCTCCCACATCATGGGGGGCACCTCGAAGAAAACAAACAAAGAAGCTCCAAGCTCACAGAATTCTTCCAAAAAAAACCTCTATCAATTCAGGAGCGGAATAAAATTGTACGTTCCCTCAATTTATCTCCATCTCTTGCATCAGAGTCTGTAGACTATAGGAAATCCAAGACCCACTGATTCAACTCATCTTACTGAACAGTCACTAAAGAGAATGTTCACCTTTTTGAGAAACACTGCTAAGCGGACTTTAAAACAGATGATGGGAGATTTCCGCTCTGATATCCAGAACCTGGTTGCCAGAACAGCCATGTTGAAAGAAAAATGGATGAATCTTACTTACATCCCATAATTCTCCTATTGACACAACTCAGCCCTTGGAGAAGAAGTCTTTAGGTTATCTGCCAAGTGTTAGGATCTTGAAGGACCGCTAAAGAACGTAACAACATTCGCCAGAAGGAATTCCAGATCTGTTTAAGATAGAAACCACTTCCTCAGTTCTTGCAAGAACTGATGTTATTGTCCTCTGTGCCATCAAATTAGAGCTCACAGTAGACGGATTCATCGCCCTCCCAAACCTAAAAATATTCTGCCTCCCTTCCCAGAGGATGTGATAGCAAAATCTACACTTTTTTCGCACCAAAATAATTTCTCAAGGCCATTAGGAAGAAGGTGAACTCCCAGTAGATTCAGAAATATCTCAATTTATCCTGACCTTTCAGCAGTGGACTATGCTCCAAAGCGAAAAGAATTTGCCATTCACGAAAATTCTCCGAGACCATGGAGATTTCCTTACCATGGTGGATTTCCTGCAAAAGATTATAGTCCTTTCGGGATAATGTTACCTCCGTTTTCTCACTTCCTCATGCTGAAAGATCTTCTGCAATCTTGGGACCTACTCACAACTCCAACCAATACTCCTCAAGATAAGAAGAGATAGGGGACCAGAAATAATTACCCTATTTGGTCGGAAAAAAACAACGTAAAGCCAGATTGGTCCAACTGACTGATCCAGGGATTTGGGGTAGATGATGCCATTGATATTCTCACTGGTCTCAACGTTATGTTTCACCCCTCCCCTTTTTTATCTTTTGCTCTATATTTTGCTTTCTTTGCGGTTTCTGTGACATGCGGCCTCTGCCGACGGACTATTTTTCACGCTTGGAATTCTTCCAGTTTTTAGGAACTCTGTTTTGTTTTTTCTTATTTTTCATGATATGTTATGTACTTCGTCTTGCCTTCACCGGTTCTACGGTTATTCAGTTTTTTGCCATGTATGCTATGATTGTGTTTCTTACCTTTTATAGTTTCTCTCTCTCCGTGAGATGTGACCTTGCGATTTCTGGTTTAACCACTTTACCCAACGCATCATGGGGATTAAAATTATCTCTTTAAATGTTACGGAATTAATTCGCCCTTCAAAAGGTCAACTCTGGAGAGACATTCTGAAATCCCAGGCAGATTTTGTATGTCTCCAAGAGACAACACCTGAGGGATCTAGATGCACCATAGGCTGCGACATAAGAAATTCCCGTACACTATCCTTACCTCTTTTCACAAAAAAAGGCAGGAGTGGCAGTCTTTTATTAAAGAAACTGTTACCTTTAATCCTAAGCAAGTGATTATGATGAGGAACGGTAGATAAGTATTTTGCACTGCCTTACTAGATGGGGGTTGAGATACCATATTGCCACACTCTATCGACCAATAAGCGACAGCTTACGATATTTATTACATTGGGTAATTGAATAAAGCAAATTCCTGCACGGGGGCAAACCTCATTATGTTGTGGGACTTTAATATGTTATTGTAAGGACATAGACAGAGTCCTACAACTCTCCCTCCATAACACAGGACTTGAAAGGCTTTATTGAACACGGAAAACTAATGATCATGGCGGTACTCGCATCTGAGGAAAAATGGACTTCTATTTTATTCAGGCCCCTAATAAATCATACTCTGGAATAGACTTTTTATTGTTATAGACAAGCCCTATCATCGTCATTTCACTGGACATAGGCATTAGAACCTGGTCGGACCATGGCCCTGTTCTCCCTCACGCTAGGATAGACCAATTCCGACTCCCCATCTTACTCACCTTGGAGGTAGCTGGAAACCGTATCTGCTGAAATCGGCTACAATTGTTGATGTCATTCGAGATCCTTAAAGAATATTTTGACTCTTGAACTTGAACTTCTGTATCACTGCCTTCCACTCTCTGGTCGCCCACAAGGCGTTCATCAGAGGTTTTTTCCTTAAAAATTGCATTCTAGAGAAAACGCAAAAGGGAGAGAATCTAATGAACTGTTAGAAAAAATCCGCAAGCTGATGGCTTGCTAAGAAATCCCCTTCTCCATTAAACATTGAGGATCTTGCGTTCTTTAAGACATCATTTGCAAGTACTTAGTCTCCACAAATATGAAGCCTCTTTGCAGCTCATGTGGAATTTTTATATTTGCAGGGGATCGCCCAGGGAAATTGCTAGCCCGAAGGGGTAAACAGGCTCCAGGCCAAATCTAAAAATGCTTCTCTCATGGTAAATAGCAGAAGTTAAGTGCACCCACAGGATAATGTTGAACTCTTTGCATCGATATTACAAGGGGAAGCGTTTATACAATCTTAAAGATGACCCCTCTCTTTTCCGCTGTTTGATACCCGCGTATCAATCTTTTTTAAGTAATTTGCCCCTACCTAAAGTTTCAGAAGCTCAGTCTAGCCTCGTCACTCCCCTATTACTTTTCAGGAACTCAACTTGCTATTAATCAGTCCAAATTAAACAAATCCCAGGCCAGATGGGTGTGAATAATGAATACCTATAAGCCTCTGTCAAACGCCCCTTAATGAACATCTTCTAGATACTTTTAAAAAATTCTTTCACTACTGCAAATTCCCCTCCTGCAGAGATGTTAGCGGCCACAATTGTGACTATTCTAAAAAACTGGCAAACCACATGACATAATGTCAATTTAAGACCGATTTCCTTTGCTTAATTCGGACATTAAAGTTTTTTGCAAAAATTATTGCCCAATAGGGTGAATGTAGTTCTCCATCCCTTATCAGTTCGGGACCAAGTAGGTTTCGTTCAGGGACGCCAGACTGAGAGATGGGATCCGACGAGTTCTTAATGTCTTGCAGTTTCTAAATTAAAGATAAAACTCCAGCGGTCCTGCTTTCTCTCGATGGAGAAAAGGCATTTGATCGCATTAGTTGGGCATACTTAAAGGGGTTGTCTCGCTACAAGGATTGCTTTTTATATTAAAGATCTTGCAAAAACAAGTCACTTTGCAATATATGTCTATTACAGTGTCCTTACCCTATTCATAGATAAATTCCCCTCTTGTATGGCTGCATTCAGCTCCTCAGGTTGCTATAGATACTTGACCTGTTTGATTATCATGATAGGCTGCAAGCACTGGTTACTATAGCTACAGACCTGGCTTCTACTGCAGCTAGTAGAACCAATAAAACACACCCTGAATTCAAGTGAACACAAGAAAACAGAACTGAAGGTAAGATGAATCAATGTAGTGAGACAACTCCTTTGAAGGGAGGTCCTCCTTAATTTGGGTTTATATGGTCAATCTTTACGGCAGTTACCTGCTTATATAACATGCCTTCTGCCACCGTCTACTCCTCTGGCTTTTTGTCGCCGTCCTTTAATATCTGCTAAGGTTATTAGGCAGGATGTCCGCTTTTCACATTGATTTTCGATTTATGCATTGAGCCCTTGGCAGAGATGATAAGGTTATCTCCTAATTGCAGGTGTTGATATTGCCCAGGTTGCATTAATAGCAGTTTGTGTGCAGTGACATTCTTATTTATGCTGCCAAAAAAACCGGACATTTCAGTCCGGCTCTACTAGTTATACTCCAGTTGTATGCTGAGGTGTCGCTGTATAAACTTAAATATTACTAAATCAAACCATTTTGCCCATACATTGCCCCTCTCGGATGTCGATCCAAACTGCTCCCATTTTAATTTTACCTAGGTCGGACTCATATATTTGTGCATATCTAGGAGTTAAAAATTTCTCCGAGACCTTTCCAAAACCAAATTGAACAGAAATTGGGTGGGGCTTGTACTCATCATCTCTTGCTGAGGTGACTAGATTCGGTGAGTGTTTTCTCTGTCATGGATAGCTAGAATCAACCTGCTTACTAAGAATGCCTTTCTTCCTAAGTTTTTATTTACCTAGCTCTGAGCTCTTCCTTTTATCATCCTACGGCACTGTTGCAGAAACTCCAACAAGGCCCTGATTTTTAAAAGTTATTTTGGGGGTCTAAAAAAACCCTCGCTTTCGGAAACAGTATCTTTATCTCAAAAAGCAAGGAGGGAATTGGCTGTCCCTAATATATGGGCATATAACATTTCTCCATTCTGGGAACCGGCCTTTCTCCATTGGAATTGTCCCTCATTTACAACCGTTGGAACATATTGAAAAATGCGTTGTTATCCTCGGGACTCTGTTAAGGACCACTTATGGCACTTATTAGGATTTCTCAATCCCTCTTCGCAATACGCCCTGGCTACCACCCAACATTTGCTTGCTGTGTGGCCAGATTCATTATAGCGGGTAAACACTAAAATACATATTAGTAGGAAATACTCCCCACTGTCTCTGTTATATGGAGCTATTCAGACCAATCCGTTTAAAGCCTGGATTTCCAGAGGAGTTTGGGTGCGTCGGGACCTATTTTCTGAAGGGGTTTTTAGGACATTTGAGGATATTGCTTCAGTTTCCTTTACCTAATCGCAGTTCTATGTTTTCTGCAAAATTAGCATGCAGTTCCTCCGTTACCTAGCTTTTCATCTACATTGCCAGATCCACCTCCATTACTTTCTATTGGATAACCATCGCCATGTGAAGGACATTTCGGCTGACCTATGACTACGTTAAACGGATGCAGACGGGGCATGTTAACTAGGCTACATGCTCAATGGACAGTGGAGAAGTCTAAATCTCTTCTCGGTAGAGGAATGGTGGAAGACACAATCTCAACCTCTAAGCATCAAAGCGCGTTTATCACTTAGCTCCTTTTTAAAGGAAGATTCACCTTAGGTGGTATTTACTCCAGTTCGCGAATGCCAAATATCTTCACCAGGATCTTCTAAGAGTGCTGGAGGAACTGTGGTATGGCTGGTTCCTTGTCACATTTGTGGGTGTGGTCATGCCCAGTGATTTTACAAACTTTATGGATCAGGGTATAGGGTTTTGGATTCAAGCAATTTATATTGTCCACATTCATATCGTCACACAAGAACTGTGCATTATTAGACATTGGTATGATGAAATTCCTTATTTTATCAAACGGTGATTCAACATATATTAATTGCTACCAGATCACCATTGCTAGTTATTGGAATTCATCCCTCACACCAACTTCATAGAGGGGGGGATTGTCAATAGGAATTAATTACAATTTCAAGTGAATTGAATCTCCATAACTCCCCCCCACTTAGTGTCGAAACGAGGGCAAAACGTGGGAGGATTTGGATGAGCTCGACTTCTGCTAATTTAATGCGTTATGATTTACTTTCTTTTCTGTGTACTTTTTATTCGAATTTACTTGCATTCCTTATATAAAAGAGAAAACTGTGGTTTAAAGATGTAGACTTATCTGCTTTGTTTATTATGCATGATGTTTGCATTTCCTAGTAATACATGGCTTTATTATTGTTTTTACCTGTTTTTGTTTGGATTATATTCTGCGACTATGTCCTGTTTTTCTTCTCTGTAAACCAAAATTTTCTGCAATGAAACATGGTAATATTGATTACAAAAAAAATATAAAAATGAGGTTTCTTGTGGATCACCACGCTGAAAAACAACGCTTAATTACCCCTGGAAGTAAATTACGCCAAACAATTGAGCTAGGCTACCACAAATTACTAGCTTTGTTAGAGTGTTACAATGCGGTGTGTTTTTTACGCCCCCAAAAGAGAAAAAATTGTAATTAACCTTTGCTTGTAAATTTATGCTACGGGAAAAAGTATATTTTTGGCTTGAAAATGCGGTTTTTGGATCACCCAGCTGAAAAAAAAACGCTTAAAAACCCCCCGGTTTAAAATTGGCCAAAAAAGGGGAGCCACCAAAATAGTAGCTTTGTGGTGTTCAATGGGGTTTTTTTACGCCCACACAAAAGAGATAAAATTGTAATTAACCTTTTGCTTGTGAAATGCTACGGAAAAATGTATAATTTTGGTTAAAATACGGTTTCTTGGGTCCCACAGCTGAAAAAAAAAAGCTTTTTAAACCCCTGGATTAAATTGCCCCAAACAATTGAGCCCCCAAAACTATAGTTTTGTAGCGTTTACAATGGCTTTTTTTTTTTACGCCACACAACAAGAGTAAAATTGTAATTAACCTTTGCTTGTGAATTATGCACAGGAAAAAATGTATATATTTTGGTTTGAAAATGACGGTTTCGGGGGATCACCCAGTGAAAAAAAACGTTTAATTAACCCGGGTGTAAATTGGCCAAACAATTGAGACCAAAATATAGCTTTTAGGGTTACAATGGGGTTTTTTACGCCCCAACAAGAGATAAAATTGTAATTAACCCTTTTTTGCTTGTGAATTTGCTACGGAAAAATTTAATTTTTTGGGCTTGAAAATGTCGTTTTCTTGGTATCACCACAGCTAAAAAACAACGTTTTAATTAACCCCTGGAGTAAATTGGCCAAAATTTGAGCCCCACAAACTTGCTTTTGTAGGTTACAAGGGCGTTTTTTTACGCCACACAAAAAGAAAAAAATTGTAATTCCCCTTTGTTGTGAATTATGCTACGGGAAAAAAATGTTAATTTTTGGCGTTGAAATGAGGGTTTCTTGGGTCCCCCCCAAAATGAAAAACAAGCTTAATTAACCCCGGGAATGTAAATTGGCCAAACATTGAGCCCCAAAATATAGCTTTGTAGCGTGTTAAAATGCGGTTTTTTTTTCGCCACACAAAAGAGAAAAAAATTGAATTTAAACCCTTTGCTTGTGAATTATGCTACGGGGAAAAATGTTATTTTTTGGCTTGAAAATGACGGTTTTTTTGGGGATCCCACAGCTGAAAAACAACGCTTAATTAACCCCTGGATGTAAATTGCCCCAAAAACAATTGAGCCCCCACAAAACTAGTAGCTTTGTAGCTGTTAAAATTGGGTTTTTTTCCCCAACAACAAGAGAAAAAAAATTGAATTAACCTTTGCGGGAAATTTATGCTACGGGAAAAAAAGATATTTTTTGGGGTTTAAAAATTCGGTTTCTTGGAGTCACTACGTGAGAAACACGCTTAATTAACCCCTGGAGTAAATTGCGCCAAAAAATTTGAGCAGCAAAAATGAAGTGGTATTTGTATTGAAAAAAACGGTTTCTTTAAATAAATACAACAGGAACTGGCTCAGATCCCCCTTGGATTTTTTCAATGTGCTGTAGCAGATGGGATTTAAATGTATTTCACTGCAGTGGAGAAACCGGATTTCAGATCCAAAATACCCCAAAAAAAAATTTCA